>JALIZH010012248.1:0-202573 GCA_030522465.1 Rhipicephalus appendiculatus
TGTCGCATTAACTATCGCCTAAAGTGATTCAAATTTAACTCTTGCCTTTTTAATGTGATCTGTTATAGGCATCGACACATGAAATACTGAGTATCGCCTGTGCGCATCGCAAAAAATTTAATGCAGCCATGAAATGAAGGAACGCAATGTGCCTAGAGCACGTTGTTTAATGGCATTCGATGAAGTCAGTCGATGACATTCTTTGCATTTTATAATTACAGGCCTTTGTGACGAACAAAATGGTTTCGTCATTTTCTACCGCCACATTGCAGGCTTTGGAATTTTTCTAGATTCTTCTTTCCGGGGCAGTGTTAGATCATCTGTCAGCATTGCCTCATGTTGCGTCACTTCATCAAAATGGGACACAATTGGTACACCTAATCAATATACAACAAAACTGTTAAACAAGAGCCAGGAATAGCCGGTCTGAGGATCCAGTTAGCCAGCATTACCTGTGGGATTTCCTCCCCGAACTTTGATACAACAGTATTTGCTCACCTGTTTCCTAGCTGAGTAATTGCTCATGGCAAACAAGCGCCACTGTTCATGAAAAGCCCTATGTTGCTGTTTCCTCGAATTGGGTAACTCCTAAGAGCCTAGTTATGGCGAGAATTATGACGCAGGTGTGTGGATATACAGTTTAATCATCATCGATTACAGGCAGTGAAATAGCGCATGGGTCTTCTGATTCGGCTAATATTGTAACCTGTTTCGTCCAAAATCAATGCTCGACCTACTTGCGAATAGCGCCACTAGCCTCTGGAAACCTGATTCCCGGTACAGTTCCCCTTGAACATTCGGGTAATAAAGCGAAGCTACATACAGTCTCCTATGCCACCTTTTGGGGCGGATCTGGTAATAGGTGTCAAGGCGACCGCCTGCACTACGTACTTGACCACCTTTTCATTCCGTCGAAACGTTTTCAGTTTTTTTGGGGGAGGTCATTAATTTTCAGAGAATAATCTGCACCGGCATGTAATTAGACATTTATCCCTGCTCAACGAATAACGAATGGCGAGCCGAAAGCTATTTCCTCGCTACTGCACATTTTTAGCTGGAAGAAGTAGTCGTCTTTGTAGCGAGCGATGAAGACGTGAGACGACGTCGTGAAGGCGGCCGACGTGGCCGTGCCGTTTTCTCGCTACTTTATTTGGAAGACCAAACAGAGTGGTGGCGGCTGCAGGCGTGCCAACCGCAAGTCGCGTGAACTCGTTCTTGTTGCTTCGTCGTCGTCGTCTTCGCCTGGTCGCATTGTTGTAGCCCGCTCTAGTGCGCTACAGGGCCCCCCCTTCTAGCGAGGAAGTCGCGGGTATGTTATAGGTGGCCAGGAGCAGACTGTTGAGCCGCGAAATGCACGCGGCGAGGATGGCAGTCCGAAGTGACGGTAAGATGTGACGTTGTTGATGTGTCGGTATCCAAGCACGCAGGCTTGAGACGGTCGACGGAAACTGTATCTTCGCGGCCGTTGATGAGCAGGCGGAAGTGTTTAGATATGCGCTTGACGACCTTAAACGGGCCATCATACGGGGGCTGCAAGGGAGGTCGCACGGCATCGTGTCGCACAAAATGTGCGTGCAGTGTTGTAGGTCGGAACTGACATACACGCTACGGAATGTTCGTCGTTGTCGCGGAGGAACCATGGTACGCATAGCGTTGCGCAGATAGTATGCGTAGTCGGAAACGTCTGCAGTTACCCTGGGCGAGTCATTGAAGAATTTGCCAGGTACTCGAAGAGTGGTGCCAAATGTCAGCTCAGCGGTGGTTACGGAGGAGTCGCTACGAAGAGACATGCGCATGCCAACCATAACGAAAGGAAGGCGTTCGGTCCACGATGAAGGAAAAGTGGAAGTCATGAGTGACGCCTTCAGTTGGCGATGAAAACGTTCGATGATTTCATTGTCGATAGCCTGGTACGAGGTAGTCTTGATGTGGTTGACACCGAGGTGCCGAGATAGATTGGCGAACAATGTCGAGTCGAACTGGTGACCACGGTCAGTCGTAATGGTGGAAGGGACACCGTAGCGGCTAATCGACAGAGCGACGAGCGCTCGAGCTGCGCACTCCGCAGTTATGTTTTGAAGGGGCATCGCTTCAGGCCATCTGTTGAATCTGTCTATGCAGGTTAACTGGTAGAGATGGTTCCCGCATGGAGGAAGGGGACCGACAATGTCGACGTGTAGGTGGCTGAAGCGAGAGTCCGGGGAAGGGAACGTGCCAAGAGGAGTGACAGTGTGGCGATGCACTTTAGACTGTTGGCACCTGAGGCACGCACATGACCAACGACGGACGTCTGCGTTGGGCTCGACCACACATAACGAGAAGTGATAAGCCGCTGTGTGGCGCGAAAGCCAGGGTGAGCCAACGAGTGCAGGGCATCAAAGACTGCTCGACGGAATGGGAGAGGGACGTAGGGACGCGGACGTGCTGACGACGTATCACAAATGAGGAGCACGTCACAGTCAGGCACCAAGACGTCAGCCAAGACGAGAGATGTGCCGCGGTTTTGTAGCAGCTGGAGCTCCTCGTCATTCTTTTGGGCGGCAGCCATGGCTGTGAAGTCGATGCTCGTTCGGCCGTGTTGTGTTGCATGGATAGCAGTGCGAGAAAGCGCATCCGCAACGGCGTTGGCTTTTCCACTGACGTGGCGAATGACGCTCGTGTATTCCGAGATGAAGGCGAGCTGTCCGATTTCGCGGGGTGCGTAAGAAGTGCTGGTGGACGTTAAAGCAGGCGTCAGTGGTTTCTGATCCGTAAGGATCTGAAAGACGCCTTCGCCTGGTCGGATTGTTGTAGCCCGCTCTAGTGCGCTACATCTTCATGGTGGTATGGCGGTTGAAGTTCTTTACATATCTGATCATCTGCGGCTTCGCCTTCACAGTAAAGGGAATGACATGGGTTTGGTTGCCCTTTACCCAATATCTTTTACTACACCTTTAATCTTCGCGTTCTTTTTTTTTTTAGCAAACCCGAATCACCTTTACAGTATCCTCTCTTTAGTATTCTGGGTTTGGGTAAGGCGAAGCCTATAGGCGTCTGTAAAAAGAAATGGGCTGGCCAAGCGGTAACGCGTTCGATATTGCGACCACTACTGGTAAGCGATGAAACAAACCTAAGCTCTGACGCGAGGATAAGTGTACGTCGGCGCCTGATGGTAGTTGGCAATTTCAGGGACGTGGCGCGTCTATGACAAATCCATTAAGACCAACTTAGGCCTTGGTCTTGGTCTTAGGTCTTAGGACCAGCGGTTGAGGCTGGTCGGAAAATGTCACGAGCCTCAACCGAAAGGAAGCACAGGAGCCTACGTTCGGGACATTTTCGGGACATTGCCTTTGCATACGAAATGCACTGCGTGCTGCATAAACCGTATAGTCGGACTGCTGGTTATCCGTGTGCATGGTTGTCTGACTGGCGGCAGGTCGTTCAGAGTGGGTAGGCCCAATGTGAGCGACATTTCAACTGTTTACATTAAAGTACATGACCATGTATCGCGTAACTTTACTCTAGGGTTCATTTGTAGCTTGTTTTAACTCTTCTAGAAAAACATTGACAAGACGCAGTTCCCGTGGAAATTTGCGACAATGCAGCTTGCGTAGCTCCTTCTTCGCTGGCTTTTGCCCGGGCGTACCGCAAGATATCGCTATTATCAGCAACGATCACTGAAAAGTCTTGTATCGCGGGATTCTCTGTTGAAGCATCGTTTGAATAGTTGTCGCTTCTGCTAGAAACTCTACAACAGTGCCCTCTTGAAAAGGCGGGGGGATGTCCTCAATGTAAATAGCAACAGTCGCCTTTCCAGGTTGATTCCGTCTAGGAAGGGCCACTTCTGACTTCGATTGCTGTCACCGAACATCGACAATAGCTGACCAAATTCTCCCCAAAGACGACAGGGACGTCCCGTGGTTTCCGCACTACGCCCGCGCAGCATTCTAGATCGAAGAAAACATTGTATAGCTTGCGTTCATGATTCTAATCGCTTAGGTTTCCCACTCTGTGGGTACGTTCCACCGGTCCTCTGCGTACTCGAAAGAGTCGACGTATTTTTGGTAGGACAGGTTGTCATACGATAAGTTGTACCAGTGTAACTTGCCTTGTCTTTTCGGCGCGGTCGGTTGCCTCCGCTGCTCGTACATTTGACGCAAGAAGAAGTCCTAATTCTGGCAAATACTCGCTAATACGGGGGGATAGTCCGCTGCTGTACTGATGACTGCAGCATTGCACTACGTCTTTAGATCTAAGTGCAGCCTCACAAGCATTGCTTCGGCTTGTATTCAATACGATTCATGAGCCATTCTCCTGTGTAAATGTGGATAACCAGCAATGCTGTGTAGCGCACAATACGGAGTTGACAAAGAATTTTAATGGAACATAATATAAGGTACAGAATTTTCAAGAAAAGAAATGAAAAATACCTAAATTTCCTCTATTTTTTTCGTTTCCCCCTATAAAGTTTATGAAATCAGCAGTGAATGTCTTTTTGCTGTGACATGCGTAGCTTTGTCTGGCTTCCCGCTTGCGCTTGTAGTGTCGTATAAGATCTGGAGCAGCCATTTGAGCAGCATGCGTCTTTTAACGCCTTCTACTTAGTTGATCAATGGCGGTTAGTGCACTTTGCGAAATTTCTGAGGTGTATACCTCAGGTCAGACAGCTTTTTCATTTAAGTGACCAGCGGCGGGTAGTAAGGATTGCCAAATTTCGGTGGTACGTGCATCAATTTCTGTGGAGATTCCTATTAGAGTTTGAACAGCGAAGCTGTTAAAGGCAGCCGTAATTTGTGCTGCCTATCCTGTGTGGCCTATCCTGTGAGGCCTGCCAGGTTTGGGCGACAGCAATTGGGTAAATCCCACTACTGACCCTTCTCTACTAAAAATGAAGCAGGTAACAGTTATGATATATAGAGGGGGCGCGATAATACGGCTCACAAAGACAAAGAAAGACACGGGACGACGCGCTTCTTTGTCTTTGTGAGCCGTATTATCGCGCCCCTCTATATATCATGAACCAACACCAACTTGCCCAACTTTTTATTTTACTAAGGTAACAGTTAGCCCAGCACTTGGGGAACAGCAAATGCAACGGTGGCCGCGAGAAGACCCTGAAGCAATGGAAGGCCTACGCCAACGATGACCTGACCATAGATCTATGAGAAGTGCGAACACTTGGATTAGCGCGAGTTTCTGTCTCTGGTGTTTGGACACCCGTGTCATGTCGATGATTGTGTGAGAGATGCGAGCATTTGGTTTCGGCGCGAGTTTCGGTATCTGGAGTTTGGACATACGCGTTATATCTGTGACTGTCTGTGGTTTAACTTAAACCACTCTGCGCTGAGAATTAACATAGAAGCATCATAGCATCACCTAGCTGTTGCTTAGCAACGACCTAGAAGCAGCCTAGAAACAACACTCATCACTTAGCTAAGGACTAGAAAGAACATAGAGGAAACCAGGTTAGTCTTCAGAATCGTGGAGTTTCGTCTTTCAAGGCCTGCACAGCTTAGTGCGAGCTTCGCCAGTTTTCCTTTTGAGCAAGTAATTGTTCTCTGGACATGACATGTACGTTGATGTTTATTATTGCTGTCAGCCTCGCAATTACGTAAACAACTTCGCTCAGTTCGTCAGATGTCGTTACAGCCAAGCATAGGAGGCCACGGTCGATATATTGTAAACTTGAATGTAAAGCCCTTTCTTGACGATGCTAATATCCTGCTGATTCTAATTCAATAAATGTGCTTCGTTAAAAAGCAGACGATATTATTCAGCGAAACTTACCAAATCATTTACAGCTTATCATGAACTCTTCATAGCTGGCGTTTCTTTTTTTTTCGGAAGTCTTGTCCAGTGTTCATTCTCTCTGATGAGTCAGCTTTGTACGCTATTCCGAAGTAATAGTATAATAATGATATCTGGGGTTATGCGAGCCAAAACCACGCTATCATTATGACGGACGCCGTAGTGCAAGGCTCCGGAAATGTCGACCATCTGGTGTTCTTTGACGTGCACTGACATCGCAGAGTACACGGGCCTCTACCACTTCACCTCATCGAAATGTGACCGCCGCGGCTGGCACTGAACCCGCGACCTTTGGGTCAGTAGTCGTGTAGCGTAACCGCTACACCATTGTATTCGGAACTGATCATCAGGTAAATGTTCAGGAAATTATGAATTGCCTAGTTATATATAGCTTCGCTGGAAAACATGCACTCTCGAGAAAACTAGGAGCGCTTCATCAACGTATCAATATTCCGAACTAGTACCTCTGCCTTTGCTCAATGATATGGCTACTTATGCCCAATATTAAGATGCAAGTCAATGTGCAACATTGTGTTCGTGCAGCCTGACACACAGCGTCAACGTGCTCGAAGGGCAGCTGGCATATGTGGTTTAATATATTTCAATGTTTTATTAATGCAGGTATTTTATTTGAGACTTTGTGAAAGCACTTCACAGTGTCTCATATCGGTGCGACAGGAACTATTTAACTGCTGCCTTAAAGCCTCGAGAGCACCTCGGCTGCGCCGCGCTAGTACCGGGTGATAAATATTTCAATACGATATGCAGCAGATCTACTTCAGCATTTCATCTCTCATGAGAGAAATCCTTAAAAAGCGGTGTACCAATCGAGTCATTTGCGGCATAATATCGCTCGATTTTCATAGCTGTCAATGTTTTTTCTTTCTTTCAGGAATCTCCATCAGCGTCCTCTATCCTACACGTGTGAGGATTGCATGCTAATTCGATTAGATGACGTGCGATTTTATAGCGTGAGGTGCAGTTATAAAAGTGCGTAAACTTTCTTTCGTTTGGAATAGATTACCGAGCTTGTACAAGATTTCATTAAAGTAACGAGATTTTATTAAACCGACATACAGCGCATATCATTCAACTTCTCAAAACATTTGAGAACACACCACAAGAATTGATTTTTCATGTGGAACTGTTTGCGTTGAAAGAAATATTACTATTCTTATTTTAAGTCACCCGAATTGAAAATATTTCTGGTTCTTATTCATGTCATTACTGCTTCTTTTTCATAGTTCTGGTCAAAATGACACAATATATGCATCACCTAAGCGCTTCCCTTGTGATGTGGTATCTGCAAGAGGCGGGACGAGCATTAAGGCGTTAGCAACACCTGTATGTTTGATATGGTGTATCTCTTTGGGGACGTTTGTCAAAGCCAGCAGTCATAGCTATTTCTAAACAGCTTTTTTTACGGCTCGTGCGAAGCACCCACAATGCATGCGACCCGTGACACATATACTCACGCTCTCAAGTGAGGTAAAATTTCTAGACTGGACTGAAGAGCCGAAATATACTACAAACGATAATGCGCATATAGAATATTTGCGAAATAGTTTTGTTGACTCGGAATTTATTGATAAAGTATATTCTCATGTACAATAATAACCACTCTGCGCAGTTATTTTCAAAAGCAAAAGCATCTCACACATTCGGCCCCTCAGGCTGAGCTGACAAGCTTTCATAGTTCGCAGTTTGAAATGACAGGACCACAAAATCATATCAGTTATGGGGTTGCTTTCCAAGCTTGAAACCATACTTGTGAGTTCATGTGGATGAAGGCCACCTTAATGCAATTTTGTACTTTTTCTACATATGTCTTCTTGGACAAAATAACGAAAGAGTTGCGTCGCGGCTGCATTGTCGAGAATTCAAGCTGCAGCAAGTCCAAGTAAGACCGTACATTTTGCACAACGTTATTCTTATTTAGCTTGACACATAGGAGGCAAGAATGCATAAAGATGTACCTAAACGTGCATTTCAGCTAACCGCAGTAAAAAACTTCCCCATATCCCGCTAAAGGCAACCATGTGTGGATGCGAAGCAGCGGGGGGATGGTTAGCTTGAGCGGGAGAAATGTCGCTGCTCCCGTTTCGCGGCAGCGGCCCGGGCATTCATCGCGGCGATACACGGGAGAGAGAATAAGGCGCGCGCGCTCCGTCATTCTCATACCGCGGAACTACCGTGGCGCCCCCCAGCGGAGTATGCAGCTGTCGCACCGCCTGTCGTGCGCGCCGCTCCGTAGAGTAGAGGATTCCTATAGGAGAGGACGGGGGGGGGACCGTAGGAGAGGAGATCGAGGGAGAGCGGACGCGCATGCGCTGTCGGACGCGAGTGCCGCTCCGTAGAGTAGAGGATTCCTAAAGGAGAGAAAGCTGTGGAGCGTAGGAGAGGAGAGAGAGGGGGGTGTGGGACGCGGGAAGGAGGGCCGGACAAAGCTCCCGCAAGCACATGCAAGCAAGATCAAGGAATGGCGTCAACGGGACGCGGACGCCACTCCGTAGACTGGAGGATTGCTAGAGAAGAGAGAGGGGGGAGCGTAGGAGAGGAGAGAGAGGGGGGTGGGACGTGGGAAGGAGGGATGGTCAAAGCCCCCGCAAGCACATGCAAGCAAGATCAAGGAATGCAGTCAACGGGACGCGGGCGCCGCTCCGTAGAGTAGAGGATTCCTAGAGGAGAGGAAGGTGGGGGAGCATAGAAGAGGAGAGAGAGGGGGGTGTGGGACGCGGGATGGAGGGACGGACAAAGCCCCCCGCAAACACATGCAAGCAAGATCAAGGAATGCAGTCAATGTGGGCGACAGACACCACCGCTACTGCCTGTTATTCTTTGCTTGCACCCACCACCTGCCTAGCCATTGCTAAGCAGCCACTCTGTGCTCTCGGCCATGACTCTTGTGACTGTGGTGGTGGTTGACGGCCTTATTGTACTACAGTGTTCTGGTTCGCATAGTGGGTGCTTCCCTACTTAATGAAAGTGACCGGACGCGTGACGCGGGAGGGAGGGACGGACAAAGCCCCGAGCTTAAGATGCTCCGCATCTAAAACTGCAATCCTTAGTTTTCAGGATTTTGGTCAGCAAGGCGGGAGATGGGGCGAAGCGACGAGGCAGAGCGGCGGTAAAGCGAAGGAGAGCGTCGTCCAGAGGAACGGGAGTCCTGATGTGGACGCGGGGACTGCAGCTCGTCTAGGCACTGGCACGTCGTTGTAATGTTTTCAGCTGTGGTGGGGCTGTGAACAGCCATGGCGTTGAATGCGAGCGTGCCTATTCCTTTGAGGATATGGCAAACGCACACGGCTTCCATCATTTCACTGTTCGCACGACGGCAGAGGGCCAAGACATCCTAGATAAACGACGCGTACGACTCGTGCGCGAGTTGAACACGCGCAGCCAGCTTTTGCTTCGCGATCTCGGAACGGCTGGATGAGGTTGCGAAGATTTGTCGCAGCTTGGTGGTAAAAGCGGGCCAATCGACGAAGTCAGTTTGGTGATTGTAGTACCAGGTTTTCGCAATACCGGTGAGATAAAAGCGTACATAAGTCAATTTCTCGGCTTCAGTCCACCGCTTGACTGAACTCACGCGGTTGTAAATGTCGAGCTAGTCCTCGACGTCGTCACTGCGGAGAACCGCGAACATGGGTGGTTCGCGCATAGAACCTGTGACGCTTTATGAACAGAGGGCGGCAGGTGGCATCGGTGCTGTAGTATTAGGGCAAGCTGTTGGGTCGGATGGCTGCATAGCGGCAGGGGTGGCCAGGCGCAAACGGCGCCTGGATCGTAGCTCCAGGTAGAACACGAACGCAGGAGGACGTTGGGATCTTGACTCACCTCCACCACTTGAAAGACGCAGGATAACCTCACCAGACAAGGTCAGCAGAACCGTTTATTTGGCAGTGTCTACGTCCGATCAGAGTGTGTGTGTATATGTATACAAAGGCACAAAGAAAAATGACTGCCACCGCAGCGCGCTGCGTTAGACCACAGAGCCACTCACCAAGCATGCGCCGCCACAGTAATGGCAAGCTTTTTATGCACACCATCCACCGCTGGCGGTATGGAGATCTCGGAGGAGCTTGAGCGTTTTTTCTATAAAGCAACGCTCCCACATTTTCTTTGGGCTGCCTCCGTACTTTCATCAGCGCCTTCCTAACCGGACGGACCCTCCGGTTTAGAGTTCGTCGCGCCATCAGCGATCCAAGGCCAATGACAACCGGCGCCCTACAGGGTTCTGTCCTGAACCCCTTTTTGTTCAACCTGGTGCTGGCGGGTCTACCAGAAACACTACTGTATGACAAGCGCTACCCTACGCAGTGCTCGTTGTACGCAGATGACGTGGCACTGTGGGTTAGGGGGACCCAAGCTGAACCTCATGGCGATCAGGCTTTCCCTGCAACGCTGCCTGGATGCTGTGGCCCCCTTCTTCAAGACGATCGGGCTTGTCGTGTCGCCCGCGAGGACGGAGGCGCTGCTGGTCGACCCCAGAGCTGCTGCGCGCAGGGCCATCCGACGACTCGTGCTGGGAGACCGGCCAATACCGTGGATCAAGGCAGTGACGTTCCTGGGTCTAAGGATTGATCACCGCCTTACGCGGATACCTGCCGCTAAATTCGCCACCTTCAAGGACACCAGGATTCAGCACGCTGTGGGCAAGCTGCTCAGCAGGGGCCAAGGGTGCACTCCGAGGATGGCCCTTCGGTTCTACGAAGGTTGCTGCAAAGGTGGTGCAAATCTATGCGCTACCCGTGGTGCAACTGGCGCCGCACCGCAAGAAGATGTTGGAGCGGCAACGCCGCATGGCAGTTCGGCACTTCTTAGGACTCCCCCGCCACTCGCCCGTGGCTGCTTCACTTCACCGTGGCTGCTTCACAGCCCAGGTGTGGCCCCTGTCGCTCCTTATGCCGAGACAGGTACTGCATCATGTGGACCGTCTCCACAGGGTCCCTGGGGGCGCTGCCCTACTTCGGATACTGCGGAGCCGACCAGCTTCGCGGATGGGACAAATCTGCGCCCTCTATGATGAACTGGTGCCCCAGGCTCCTTGCCCTATCCACCCCCTTTCACCACACCAGTAGCCTCTGGACGTGCAATTGGAGCTGGACAACTCGAGTAAAAGGCCGTACCAAGCGCCTCGACCTCGCCGGCAGGCTGGCGCCGAAGCTCCTTGCCAGGGGGAAACGTCCCCGGTGTCTTGACAGCAGGTTCCGAGCCTTGGATTGCAGCCCATTTTCGTGTGGTGGATAGTCGGGTGGCATGGATGCTGATGTCTCCGGAATCGCTGGGCGAGCAGCATGCGGGACGTTGTCCGCAATACATTTCACGGCATGCGGAATTATAGCCAGCGTGGAGTCTGCGGTGTGACAGCTGCCGTGGGTCATCGCTGTGTGGAAACACGCATGGATGACCGACGTGAACGCCGGAGTAGCATGCTTCTCTGTGGGCGGGTCGGTGGATCGAGCAAGTTGGGCCACCTTGTTGTGTTGAGTGGGCGTAGGATGGTAGGCGCTCGAGACGCACCGCGAGGTAGAAACGGTTGAAATGGGTGGTGAGGTTAGGTCTCGTACTGTACGGTTGGTGTCCCTACAGCGCTCCCGCTTTGCTTCCGTGGCGTCGCTGTGCCCAGCGTTTCCAATTATGCAAGGAGGGAAACGCGCGCATCGCGTTCCATTCTGACCGACCCCGTCTCAATGGACACAGGCGTTCGCGGAACACACTTTGGAATTCACAAAGTGTCCGTCAATTTAAGCGCTAGAACGCGGATGGCGTTTGCACGATGCGCAAAGCGCGAGAACATACAAACGCATGCGAGCGGAGGCAGATTAGTCTCGCGTCTCACTGCGATTCACGGTAAAAAATTAAAAAAGGAAACACCCACACATTCCGTTTGTGTGCCGTCCCACTGAGAGTGTAAAAGAAAAAAGACATGGCAGTGTCAATCGAATGGCCACAAGCTTTCGCCGAACACATTTTGGAATGTAGTACAAAATGTCCTTCAATTTTGAGTATGCTGACCTTCTGGAACAAGTTTTGCTGTCGGCGCTCTACAAAAAGACATCCCGGAAGCCCATCAGCACATTTCTGTCAGCACTTTCGAAACGAAACATGTTATTCACTGTCAAAATAATAATTTTCGACGAACAGACAGCATAACACAGTTTGCAGTCGCTGTCTCTTCGCGGGAGACGGAGCGCCCGCTTCACCAGGTCACCTCGACGGAGACCCCTGAACAGGCTTCTTGCGTGAAATGTAGTCAGTCGCTGAGTGCAAACTATGTGAAATATTATTGCGATAGCAATTATATGGACACTCGCGGCTGGTTTTCACCGTCGGCGTCGGCGTCATTTGCCGTATATGTATATGTATATATATAACCGGGCCCGCCCGTCGTTCGTGGGCGTGAAAAGACGCGAGGGGGGGGGGGGGGGTCCCTCGAGCACCTTCGATTTTACGAGCGGGGGGCGCGCGCGTTATCTCCCCTTCTCGGCGGCCGACAGCGGGCGGGGGGGGAGGGGGGGTGCGACGTTCGATTTTACGAGCGCGGGCGCGGGCGCGCGCTTTATCTCCCCTTCTCATCTCCCCTTCTCGGCGGCCGGGCCGGCGTACCCTTCTACGTGCTGCGCTCTCAACGCGAAGAGAATTCTCTTAAACAAGTGTTTTCTAGAGTTGCGTGAGATGGGATCCAAAAAGAGTTAGCTGCCAGCCTCACTTCGTATAACATTACAATTTTTTGCTATCGCATTCATTGCTTCACCCTTGCGGTGAAACTGTGACTTTTTTTGTTAGAGTACACGGCCTGTATAACCAAATGTAGCATAACAGAAAGAAGCCTCAAACCAGCGATCGCATGAGTTCGCGGCGACTGACGGTGCTTCTGCGTGTATGAGCGTCTGCATATATGTTCGTACTGATAGTTTCGGTTTCGCTATGAGCGTGTTTTGGCGTCGTAAGACACGAGCATTTGTGAGCACACAAGCAACTATTGTTGCGCGGTTGCTATCAGGGCAGTTCAAAAAACATTTTTTTTACAACTATGACTTCGGCGGGCCTATGGTAACTTGTGATGTGCCGTACTGACGATTCAAATGTGTTTTTTTTTCGGTCGATATTCGTGTACGTTTAAATGTAATTTGAAATGTTGTCTCGCACTGCATATTGATTGGTCTTCTAAGCGAGCAATTGCCGCTGCTTCTCTTATTTCAGTGCGTTCGTTTCGTTTGGTCCTCCCACAAAGCGTTAGCATATGCGATGACCTTTATTAATATGCTACTTAATTATCGTTCCCTTTGCATTCCAGTGAACTCGCCGCTCTATGCCACCAACAAATTCATAGAACAAAGCTTGAAGGACTCCGCCTCCGCTCAGGGGGGGTCCGTGAGCCGCAATCCGCACGACACGAGCCAGCAATGCTGGGAGTAAGAACCGCTTTTAATTCACGCCTCAAAATAGTCTGACCAAGCCTTCCAGGCCGGCACAACACGGCAGAAACGCATACAAAAAAGAGAAGGACCAAAGGCCCGGAACGAACAATCCCGCAGGCTGGCGGTCAACGGAACATAGGACGCGAAACGTAGACTGGAAAGCAAACGAACTCACGCGCATATGGCAATAGAAAACGAGCCACCGACTCGCCTTAGCGAACGCCCCAAACCGCCGAGGACCCTGCTCTGCAGCACTCACTGAGGAAACCCTGGGCGCGTGGCGCGACCATCATCGCATCGCCATGCCCCCGACCGAAAAGCCCGCGGGCTCGTCTCACCTCCCTTATCGGTTAGCGTCGATCTGCCCCGCCCCCCTGTGGCTTTTTCCAACGCTGCCGCTCGTCACGCGCATGACCAATGTAGCGTGTGTTATCTTCCGCCTGCTTCCAGCGTGCGTGCTGCAGATAAGGGCCCATAGGCCCGACAAGCTTCACTACTTTGAAATTGCTTGTAAGAGGAGAAAGTGTCTCTGAGGCCAAGCATGTAATAGCATGCAACGCCGAGGAAAACAAAGAAAAAATACAGTAACGTTACGCAGACTTGTTCTGCAAACGTCGGCTGTGAATAAGGACCCAGATGAACTTGACATAGCGGTGAAAGAAAGAGAAGTCGTTGCAACAACCTGCAGTTGCAAGGCCGAGTAACAACGCCTAACAAGTGAAATGCAAAACTTTAATGCGTAGTATTTTTTGGGTGACTTACCCGGCAACCTTGGCATGAGTGTCGTGTCTAACGCAAACAGCGCAGCATCTTGCAAACATAAATAAATAAGGCTCCAAGAAAATGCATGGGATTGGAGAGGCCCAACTTGAGTTAGAGAGCCGCACAAATAAATTTGGGGCTTTTTGGCGCGTACTGTTTCCGTCAGGAGAATGTAAGATTGACTGAAAGAATGTTATTTCCAACATAAAAGCAGCACACATCAGCCGCAGCATTTGACTCGCTCGCTATGTACATCCACCAGCAAACATCGTGTATATAGCGTGTGAAGGCTAAAGCCTTCGATGCCTCATCAAACGGGAATATTGACCGTCGGCGGCGTCAATAAGAGTGATGCAAAAAAAAAAATGATTACGTGACGACGTCACCCTATGACGTCTTCATGACGTAACAGACTGCCGAAATTTGTCACATCTGCATGACGTCGCCATGACGCCAAAAACGTGACGTCACATGATGACGTATTCACACGACACAGTCACTTTGCCACAGCATCCGTGATCGGTGGGCCGATCGCGGAGGCAATGCAAAACCACGTTAGGCGCAGAAAGCTTTTGGAACGGGTCGAGTGAGAATCAATACATCGACTGACAAGAACGAGGTGAAGGTGGCTTTCGCATTCTGGTAATCTGAGGGAAATGCATAAGGGAACCCGCGAGTTCTTTAACCCAACGTATCTAAACAGTGCCTTCAGTATCTGCAGCCCATATTGTGGACGCTGAGCACGGGGCCGACGATCAAGATGTCTCACGGAAACGTCCTGAGATGGTGTCACCTTCAGGTAGAAGGTAGCGTATTTTCCATCCTGCGGGAGATAAGAACCGTCAGCCGGCGGAAAGCGTGCCTGAACGATCGTCCCAGTGTGCGCCTTCTGCTATACTCATCATCGCAGCCCCGACGCAGTAGCGGAAGTCTTTGTCGTGGAAGTTCTTGTTCCACACAGGGCTCGTAGCTGATTGCTGCTTGCCTGTTCTCAGCTTCAGAGCCCACGCTTCACGTAGTTTCTTGTTCCACGGGTACCGGTGCAGTCTGACAACGGTCTCCGTTGCGTACGTCCGGCACTGCGGCACCGAGCAATAAGAGCAACACGTTCGTCGGCCTTAGGAGGCAGCCACTCCTAGTACAATATGTTCAATTGTGTTCAAAATGCCAGAAAACCATCCGCATTCGAACATACAGTAGCGTAGGTGGAGCTTGAAATTCGTTTACAAAGCACACGGCAGCGCTCCACAAGCAGCCGACGCGGCCGCTGAGACCACGTGATCCTGCCAAGCACGTCACGCCGACGGTGGCGCCGGCGTTTCCAGTGGTGGCCCTCGCGCCCGATATGCAAAATAGTCTCAGCCAGTTCTTTCTGACCATTTAGTGAAGCAACTGGCGGAAATGCGTCGTCTACCGCTGCTGCTAAACGACCTGCCCGAGCAGAGGCTGAACGGCTCCGACGCGATAATCCAGAGGGGTGTGCCGCCGAAGCACAAGCATTTGCCTAAATAGCAGCGCTCAGACTTTCATTAGGCAGCAGCGTAATCGTGAGTAGAATTTTTTTTTATTAGCCAGCGGACATCTTTCTCATTTTTAGTGGACCAGCTGTGGGCTGTGGCACTTTCGCAATTTCTATGGCATTCCGTTGTTGCGCATTATTGTTGTTGTTTTTCGCTTACATGTGGTTCGTAGACCTGAACTATGGCAACTGCGTAAATTTTGGCGAACTTTTGGGTAGTAAGGAAGGAAGGAACAGGAGAGAAAAGAGCGGCAGAGATGTGTGGGTAGTAGAGATTACCTAATTTGTGCAAGCCCACGCCTGTGACTTGTGTGTCACATTCCTCTCAGGTTCTTATTTTTTCTGTTCCATTTAGTAATAGTTGTATCAGCAATTGTTTCCAGGGCTTAGATGCTATGTGGTTCATATTTATTATTACATTAATGGGTCACGGTTACATCAACCGAATTCGCCCATTTCGCCAGCGGCCGTTCCGAGCTCAGTCTGTGTGGTTACGGCTGTTTTTTTTATAATTGAAGCTAAAGGCCACTAATGACTATGATTATGATACTTTCCTGTTGAGTAGGTAACTTTTAGGGGCGACGCTTCTTAAGCTCGAGGCTTGTCCATCACCTACGCCGGTGTCCCTCGGTGTAGCCACGCTAGTGCGATGACGATGACGCTGCCATCACGGCACAGCACATGCAGGTTAACCATTATACGCCATGACGATGACGCTGATGACGATGAACAATAAGCGCGTTCCAGAGTAGATTCTCTTTTAGGGGCGCGAAGCTCCTTAAGGTCGACGCTTGTACATCACTGCCCGGTGTAGCCACGCTAGTACTCGCCGCTCCCGCTAGAGGCGCAGATGTGCTCTCATTTGATTTGCATGGCGCCCAATAGATGGCTCTGCGGCGCTCGCTCCACTCTCCGGCGCGCTTGGTCCACTCTCGGCTGTCGGCGAGCTTCCACTCTCTTTCTATGGCCGCCACTCAGTGCGCTTCGATACTACTACTACTACTACTGCTATGAGCAACGGTGAAGACAAGGCGGCGGTGGAGCCGGAGGGCTCGCAAAGCGGCTGCAGCACGGGCTCTCAAGTTATGCGAGAGAGAAGTAGGCGGCGGCGACGCAGACAAGCGGATCCAGGATTTGCGTGCTCGTGAAGCTGCAGCGGCACGGCAGCGTTGGCAAGCCGACGCGGAATTGAGGGCTCGCGAAGCTGCAGCGGCACGCCAGCGTCGACAAGCTGACCCAGAGGAGGCGAGGGCTTCCGCAGCCGCAGCGGCACGGCAGCGCCGGCAACCGATGCACAGGCCGGTGAAGGGCTCGCGTCACGACGTGTCACGTCTTTGCATGATGAAGTGGGCAATGTACGGGGGGGGATTCATGGTTACCCGAATGATCCCCCGCAGCTTCGCCCACTCATCATCATTCACTCCGTGGATATGCTGTGACTTTTTTCAACAGGTAACTGGTCGCAGAGTTGCGAGATGCTTAGTTGTATACAGCTTTCCTCAATCCTTAAGCTCAAGAGGACTAGGAGCGCCCCCCATCAACATCTTTACGTAATGATGTACCTGTGAACAGGCTCATCATACTGCCTACTCATTACTAATTACAACCCGCAGGTGTTTTTGTGTAACATGTGGGTTCAGTCGTCATCGTGTAGGCATATCTTGCATAGCAGTTGGGATATTATAGTAATTTTTCTGCATTTATGTATATCGGAGCTTCTGGAATCGGTTAACTTGTTTTTAATGCCTGAAGAAGGACTTGCGCTGCGCTGCGCAACTCACCAGGTGACAAAACTTAAACTAATCCGTGTAGCATATATACTTCAGTATTTTAATTCGGATTTTAGAAATTGGTTTCTTTGAAAAGCTGATGAAATCAACGTGGCGTACGATGGAATCATTCTCATTCCTCCTAGATGTTATTCCTGCATCAGCGTTATTCGCTCCTACATGGGCCACTTTTTTGTATGCTATTTAGGTCTGGTGACGTGATGTTTATAAAAATTTGGAGACCGCCTTTCCTTCAACACAGGTTCATGAGCCAGTACCAAATTTTTGCTCAATTTTTGTATGACGTATTACATTACCCTTTTTCAAATTGCAGAAGAGCGTGCAAAAAAGGCTTTTTATTACTCATATTGAACTGTTACGCTGAAAGAAATAATCATTGTCTTATGTCATGTGCGTAAAATCGTTATAGTTATTCCGGGTATCCTTATACTTTGTTACTGTTATGGTTCCACTTTATGTCGTTTTGGCACTTCTCTATGGCTTTTCAGGTCCCACTGACACAATATATGCACCCCTAAGTGCTCCCTTGTGTATGGTCTGTAAAAGGCAAGCGAAAACACACAAAAACATTCGTAACACCTTCAAGGCCTCGTATGGATTGTCCCATGCGGTCACCCTTTGTGGGAGTTGGGCAACAAACGCAGCAATGACTATTACTAATCATTTTTTGCTGCGGCTGGTGCCTAGCACCTGCAAAACACGTGGCCCATGAGACACACTATATTTGCTCCCGGAATTCCAATTAAAATTTTAAGGGTTTACGGAAGAGCCGAAATATACCACAAACAAAAATGTGCAATGTAGAATATTAGCCAAACGATTTTCTTACTTCCGGATTTATAATTGAAGGGTAGTCCATGTAGCTTCGCTAAAAAAAACAATGAAATATGAGTAGCGTGGAGGCTGCATTGTGCATTTTTGTTTTTCGACGTGTGTCTGCTTGTTTTCATTCATATATATATATATATATATATATATATATATATATATATATATATATATATATATATATATACAGATTATGAAGAGTCTGGCTTCGGTTGCCGTAGAATAAAATAGGAAAAATATATATACGCTTCTAAAAAACTGTTTATTGGTGACGTTTCGACCGGAGATCGAAACGTTACCAATAAACAGTTTTTTAGAACAATTTTTTAGAAGCGTATATATTTTTCCTATATATATATATATATATATATATATATATATATATATATATATATATATATATATATATATATATATATATTGAGATGTGAATGTTCGATGACGAGAAGTCGGACCAAAGGAGGCCGAATGGTTAGAATAAAACCCACCACCTCCGCCCTCGGAGTGCTACAATGTAAACTGCGTGACAAATAGGCAAGTCGCTGCTCTACCGACAATGCCTGGTGCATCGTGTCTTAAGGAGTTCCTTGATGTGAACCAGTGTCTACGAATTACATCAACGGGTG
This sequence comes from Rhipicephalus appendiculatus, assembly GCA_030522465.1. Lineage (NCBI taxonomy): Eukaryota > Metazoa > Arthropoda > Arachnida > Ixodida > Ixodidae > Rhipicephalus > Rhipicephalus appendiculatus. The sequence continues at coordinate 18,737 of JALIZH010012248.1, forward strand.
CCGATGTCATCGCAGGGCCGGTAGGCAGCGACCATGCCTTGTGTCATGCCACACCATCTCTCGCCATATTCTGTTGCTCACGATAATTTGTAATCTCGCCATATTCTGCTGTTCAGATCAATTAGTAATTGTTATTAGTTTTATGTCACAATCTACGATATGATTATGATGGACGCCGTAGTGTAGGGTTCCCAGATATTTCGACATCCGGGGGTTGTTTAACGTGCAAGTAAATCTAAGTACACTGGCCTCCAGCATTTCGCATCCATCGAAAATGCAGCCGCCCAAGCTAGGAGCCTGTGTCGCTACCTTCTGGTTCAGTAGTCAAAAACCAGAACAACTACACCACTGCGACGGGTGGTGCTCAGAATATTTTAGATTTTTAGATAGTCAAAATATGTAGTTATGTGTAATCCAATTGCCTGCACTTAGGACATGGTACGTCATACATGCGCTTATAGCATTTCTTTCTTGCAACTTTTATTTTACATTTCCTTCCGTGGAACACCAAATTTCGGAATAATTTAATATACGGAAAATTTTATTTCGAGGTAATCATTGATTGGATTTGTAAAATTGAAGGCGAGCTTGTCGTTCGCCGAATATTGGTATTATATCAACGTAAGTCTTAATATTAGGAGGCTAAGTTCCCACGCATTTGTGGTACAATGATTACCTGTGATCAATGCTACCTGGAGGGCCCAATAGACACAGGAGGACCGGAAGCATTTGAAACTTACTTTTGCATGTTTTGTCACACAGATCTTTACTGGCCAAAGTTATTTCCATTTCCTCCGCAACCACCGTAATCAAATAAATTACAAGTGCCATTGCTGGATTCGTAGTACCAGCGAGATATCGTAGCCCTGCATGGCCCTTACATCTCGCGGCAATGTGCAATTTTTTCCCTCGGTGCTTTCTTCTTCCTTCTCGAGATCTGGAAAATAAAAATTGAAGGACACTTTGTACATTCCAAAGTGTGTTCGGCGAAAGCGTGTGGCCATTCCACTGACGGAAAGATGGACAGAAAGACCGACGGACGGACAGGCGGACGGACGGACATCCGTACGGACGGACGGACAGACGGACATCCGGAGCGGACGGACATCCGTACGGACGGACATACGGATGGACGGACAGACGGACATCCGGACGGACGGACGGACATCCGTACGGACGGACGGACGGACACCCGGATGGACGGACGGACATCCGGACGGAGGGACAGACGGACGGACAGACGGACGGACGGACGAACAGACGGACATCCGGACGGACATCCGTACATCCGGACGGACACCCGGACGGACGGATGAACATCCGGACGGACGGACGGACGGACATCCGGACGGACGGACGGACACCGGACGGACGTGAGCATGAGACATTAAAGGCTTTCGCCCTAATACGGCTGTTTATGAGAAAGTATTAATTGTGCCATATCGGCCCTTCACGCTTTATAGCAAAAGTAAGTGTGCCAGACGTTAGTGGCTCGTGGAGCATATTGATGGGTGTCCGATTGGCACTGATATTTCAGTGAATATATCTTTAGTATTAGTGTCATGCCAGCGCGCTAACGCTTTACAAAATATGACGCAATGCTTTCGGAAAATGCTGTCACAAATTGGTAAGCGAAGTGCGTTAAACTTGAAATATCATACGCGTGTCTCAGAGGCACTCTAAAGTACACTGAATTAAATGAGCTGTACTGAAGATGGAACATGGGAGAAGCCTTTGCCCTGCAGTGGGTGTAGTCAGGCTGATGATGATGATGACGATGGCTGATGATACGTTCATGAAAAAAAAAAGAACTCGAAAATGGAGAATGTCACTTATGGCCTAACTCGCGAAGGGAAAGTATCATTAGTCCACAAATATAGCAATGATAATCTTGATCTCGAAAGGCGAAACCAAAAGCGGAAAAAGAATACTTCCAAATGAATACAACAAAATGAAAACGTATTTTGTAAAACAACCTAATTCAACGACATTGCAATTGACCGTCCCAAAGAAATAGAAAGGTAATCGTTTAACGACACTCACTTATTTCAGTGAGGAAGCCCACTATAATGCTAACAATGAAAATTCACTGAGTTCCTCATGCATTTGCCTAAGATGACTTGAAGGCGAAATCCTTCTCTTTCTTTTTCTTCTCAGTAGTTTGTATTGATCCCCCCCGTCCCCTGAAAGACTTCTGCACCTAGAGTAGTTTTTAATTGCCTCCAGGATCAGAGGCGTTGCGAGTTGTTCGCAACTCAGCTGCAACCGGTATGTGTCCACCAAAGAGCAAGCGACGATGTCAAGTGATGACTTTGTCATGTGGCGTCACGCTACGTGACGTAATCATAACATCACTATGACACCATGACGACGTATCTAATTGAAGCAGTATGTGACGTCATAATGAAGTCATGAAGTACCGGTCATCATGTCATGAGGATTTTTTGTATCACTAATGTTGAAACTGACGCCCACAGATACTTTTCGTGTTTGACAAGGCATCGAAGACTTTCGGCTTAATAATTACTGAGTTCATACGCGCCAGTGCAACGTGTGATTGTGAAGCAAGCTGTAGTGGGGGGTTTCGTATTACTTTTACCATCTGGGTTTTTTAACACATAACTAAGTCTGAGCATACCGGTCTTCTAGCTTCTCGCCATCATTGGAATGCTGCCGCCACGCCATGAAGCGAACCCGAACCCACTAGTTAATCAGCGCGAAAACATGCCTGCGAGCCTACCACGGTGGATATTAACCTCATCTTGTCCACATGATCTGTCGCTACTTTTATGTAACATGGGGAGATGAAATGGCGTATGCCCGTAATTAGTATTGAGGTAAGAAGTTTGAGCGCAATAACGTTAAAGAGCTCGCATTGCTGAAATTCCGGTGTCGGCGTGGCATCGAATATCCGCGGCGGCGTGGAGAAAAATCTGCGTTGTCCTTGCGCCTTAAATCGAGAAAGATCAAATAAATATATATCCAGCGTTGCAATATGTGCGCTCGCAAAATTTCCTAACGTCATTCATGGGTGAGACTGGAGACGAAAAGTCAACGTCCAAGTCATCTTCCTTCCGGCAAATGGCGTAATTTTGGTCAAAGTAACTAAAGATGGCACTATGCAATCCCCGACCGACAGCGTACGCCATCTGACGCCCAGCTGAAATCTCAACCGAAAGACCACAGGCACTCTAATTGCATCGTTCGGCCGAAGACAGGAATACACAACCAAATCTTTGTCAATGGAACCTACAAAACCTGTGCAGGAGGAGACACTGTACCGAAGAAACAAAAATTCAGTTTCAGACTTCAACACAGACGCTCAGAGGAAGAAAAGGCGACGACAGGAGACGTCCTGAAAGTAGGGTATGCGGAGAGCTTTGTGCTTCCGCTGACATTGATTGTTCGCAATCCTGGAATGTTCGCAATCCTGGAAAGGCTACAGGAATGTTTGGCCAAATACACAGAATTAGTGAGGCTGATGAACAAACGCACGAATGGCAACTACGTCAACTCGGTAGACTACGGCGGCCTGAGCAGAGGGTCGAGGAAACTAGACCGCGCTATAACGAGAACTTTCATCCCGGGAGCGCTACGCGTCACTATCGTGAAGATATATCACCACGGCAAATCACACATCTGCGCAACCAAAACGAAATAAGCAAAGGTGCTCTGTCCATCGACTTCCAGAGACATCAAAGCGTACCTGCTGTCGAGCCACACCGTGGATGAAACTAATGTTCGCATGAAACGGAGCGATGTACAAGGAGCGATGTACAACGAAGTCTACGAGCCCGAACATTCGCGCTGGCTGAAAGTAGCGCGCGAGGAAGTTAAAGCAGAAAACGAATCAGCACTTGTGGACTCTCTGTTCCTAGATTCACCGTTGGCGGCAAGGTGCTGTGGGCCATCTGAGCTCGCCGCTAGTCTCTGGACCCCCACTTCAAGGGACCGTATCTGGTTGTATGTTTTCGGGGGAAGAACAACGCCCTTCTTCGAAGACCAGCGATTTCGGGGAGGGACATCAACAGGGCCATCAGAATGGAAAAGTTACGTTTGTACCACGAACGAGGTAACGACGCCGCTGAGCTCGCTAACGCCAGCATTCGGCGTTCACTTGATGCTGCGCAACGCTCCGACTGAAACGGTAATTGCGTCAGCGTCGGAGCACTCCCGCTCGCCATGTGGTCATCCTTGTCATTTTCGCGATGTCTTAAAAGGTGCGTTTATGTTTCTGGTACACCGCGCCGCCAAAACATGAAGCGTTCGAACGATGGAGGAACGAAAACCATGGTTTCGCACTCACGCGTATTTTGGAAGTGTATACTACGAATGCTGTTTGTTCGCTGCCTGCAGTGGTTTCCTCCCCGTTGGGTCAAAAAAGTCCATATGGACCGACGAGCCACGCCGGTGTAACCTGGCAAGAAAGTTAGCTTCGAGGCACGAACTAGTACGGATCGCGAGGCAGCCAGAAGGGCATGTATCATTTTATTTTAATACAGTTTGCTTAATATTCTTTCTTTCATTAATTCCCTGAGAAAATAATTTAGCAACGTGAACTGACGTGGCCTGGGTTAAAGATTAGATTTCCATATTAGATGCGGCTGATCACCGGCAAGCCCACGATCGAGGGATCAGATATTAAAAAAACGGTGCATACGAATACGCATGTGACCAGCGCACATTCCAGCACCTATTAAACTACACTCTAGTTTCCAGACACTCGGCAGTGCCGCGTTTTTCGCGAGTTATGCCACCGCCGCCGGCGCCACCACAATCGGCAACTAACGGAATTGTCTCTTAAATTTCTTCTGGCTGTAGGAATTTTTTTCTTACCTTCTTTTTTTTTCTCTTCCCCCAATTTTCTTTCTTTTTCTTTTTTTTCCTTCTCACACAAAAAATGAACTATTGGCGCAAGCCCTATTCATTTAATTTCAATTGGTTGAAGCCTGTTATACCACGGCGGCAAAGCCAGAGGCACTTTACATTAGGTTCTTTAAAAAGCCTCACCATAATTTTTTGTCTCTCAGCTAAGACCAAAAGCGCGTGTTTCACAGACCTCGGTATCTGAAGCATGAGTGCAGGGCCTTTTTATTTTAAAAAATCTGCGTTGTATTTTGCAGGAACAGAAGGAATTAAACAAGATATGTCTGGAATAATATCAGTCTGGTAATCTGTGTTGTTGAGTGCATGCGTATTACATCTGATGAATTACATACCTGGATGAATCGTGTAATCTTCATCTTCACCATAATCATAACTACCAGAGGGATCTGTTTAAAGAAATGATATTACATTAGCAATATTTACGCCATGGAAATTACACCAATATTTCAAGCACACAAATGTGATAGTCCTGACCATGAGACGCGCAAAACTTATATTGTTCAGCCGAAGAAATCATTATACGACACAATACAAAAACCTAAAAAGGTGCATCAAGCATTACTGTATTTCGAGGTCCACAAAAAACACGTAGCAAAGACACGAACATGTCTAGAACTGCCCATATCATACAATAGATTTATGTATATCATACATTGTTCTGTGAGCCGACACCATTCATCGCGTTATGCCTCTATAACACTGCTATTGACGGATGCGCTATTCGCTACATTCTGCGACCATTGAGAAGCCCACGAGAAATCCAAAATGAATGTCAGTCCACTAATCTTCCGCATTCACTGAGCAACTGTCTCCTGTGTTTTTGTCGCTGGCTGCTACCGCTTGCCGTCTTGCATAAATTTCCGTGGTACTGTGCATATCTTTCAGGAGGGAGCTCGTGCTTGAGTGCGAAAACCATGAGAAACACTGCGATATTGCGGTTAATCCGTCGTCCGGCGCGCCGGTGCAGCAGGCGGAATGATGATGTTTCGTTGAATCCGGCGCCAGATCGGGCGTCCGGCGCAATGTAGACGATTTTGCGCAGCTGATTTGTTTAATAAAAACAAGGTGACGCCGCCACGGCACCGTGGCCGTCCCCTACCGCAGCCGTCTCCATGCCGTGGCATTTGGCAGCGCTTCTCAATATGTCGCCATCTGCGTCCCGTCGTCTGCTCAGCGTGCCCATAGCGTCTGTGCGCACGCGAGTAATAGCGAGCACACGGCGGCGCCGGAAAAGTCAACATGGCGACACCTGTGGATGCCGTTTCCTTCCGCCTCGAACTTATCACGTCGTCGTCCTGCGCTGCGTGGCCCGCAAATTCGCCTCCTACGCATTTATGTGCTTTATATTTACGTCCTAAAGCTTCAAGAGCAATGTATTCGTCGGTATTTTGCAGTGTTTTCAAGATTCCTTCTCAATTTCTCGGAGACGAGGCTTAGGAGGCATGGCTAAATAAACAGAGGTAATCTCAACAATAAAGGCACAACATACCTGATGATTTGTCCCCAGCGTGAGATGACATGAAACGAAATCAGATCTCACCGTTTATTTATTGCTGTGAGGACAGTGGGCGAGTAGCAAGTGCGAGTTCAGATCGAAGCGGGCGGTCGCGTCTGCATGGGTGCTGCCATGTTGGCTTCTAACCCGAGGTGCTAGCGCTTACGGTCACGGCCGTTTCGCTGGCCCAATCCGTTGGCTGGGGCAACTAGCTGGAAGAAGGCCAGTTACGGTCACGTGATCAAACATAGCAGCGCCCGTGCGCCGCTGGGGAAAATCGTCTATAGGCAGATCTGTCATCCGTTCGGTGCGGCGAGCGCACGGCCATTTAGATACAGTATTGACAGCATGGGGAATCAGTGACGTCGCGCCGCTGTTGCCGCATCTCGATTTCTCGCCGCCGTGATCAGCTTGGCCAAGGCTGCCGATTAATGCGCCAGTACCGCTGCTATCGGCAGTGTGAAAAAAGTTCGCCGCAATTTAGAAATCACGAAGCATTTCTTAGGAAACCGAAGATACTTTTACCGTTTCTATCCACTTTATCCGTCTATGTAGCCGCGTATGCATTGGATTATGTTATGGGTAACAGCGCGAAAGACCAGCACAGTAAACGCACGGTCGCGGGATTCGATCCCGCGACCTGCGGGTCAGCAGTTGAGCACCTTAACCACTAGACCACCGTGGCGGGTAGCCACACTTGATTCTCTGTCTATATCAACCAATACTTCAAATCTTAACCTGACTTTGTGAAGGAGCCCGTTTGACAGAAAGTGGGATGTTGTCGATAGGATAAATATCCAGATGAAAGCAAATAATAAAAATCGCGGCTTAAGCTGGAACTGAACCCGGATCTTCTGCATGGAAGTCAAATATCCTGCTACGGAGCCGCTCCAGTTATTGAAACTGCTTCGGAAGGATACCCTATGAAAGCGTCATGTCAGGGAAACGCCAATTGGAATAGCAGTATCGGCTATCTGTTTGTATATCAATGTGACAAACATTACATATCTATGAATCATCCGGGTATAGACGAGCTCAACGTGAATACGCCCACGACCGCGTCGAGATCATCGAGAATACTTATTGCGTATGTCGACGCAAAACGCAGCCGACAACAGCGCGCAGTGATGTTACTGCTCATGTAACGTAACACATGTGAATGTCACTGTGGTCGGAAGTCCACATATAGCGCTCTTTTCGATACTGAAAATAGCTTCTTGGCCAGCTGCAAGTGACCCTCCATTGCCTCCTAAACCGAATAAATTTCCGTAGCAAACGGAACTGGCCACCCCATCATGGTAAGAGCACCTCGGAATCTACCTAAAACATCGTAAAATCTTCCTTCGCCACTTGCGCCTATGTCTTCCTCATTCGATGTCAACTCCGCGGGCATTCAACATTCTAAAAAAGTAGGATGGTATAACCACCCATCACATATCTTATTCGCTGTATGAGTCGTATTACTGCATACGGTATTCTTACAAATTCGAACGAACAAAATCTATAAATGGCCTCTAAAAGCCCTGCACACTACTTTCCAATAAAGAATAATCTCAAGCCAAAAACCATGGTACGTAACCAACAGGACAACCGCTAAAGGTCCATGCATATCGTAGAGCCAATGACAAACTTTGAGGCTGAGGAATGCATTTTGCACTAAGAAAACTGGCAGCTAGTGATCGTTAGAATACCAACAGACACTGTATATTAGCAGCTGATGTCATCCGGGGGAAAACTGCGCTACTTGCGCTAAGTCGCGCAAGGATAGGTCACAGCAGAGCTGGTGGGCACGTTTCAGCTTCTCTTGTTCACCATCTGTACAGAATGCTTGGGCAATGATTGAGAGCATGCCGGTTCATGATGATAATTTTCTATCTACGACACACGGCAAACCTCGACCATAACAGCTCTTCTGTTGAAATACAGGTGACCGTTTATATGCGGCATTAGACGAAGCGGTGGTGCCGGGACCCAAGGTGGTACAAGCGCATTTGCTTGCAAAAAAATTTTTTCCTGCCTCTCTTTCTGTCTCTCTGTTAGCCAGAACAAGGAACGCGTAGTTGCACAGAAGTGACGAAATCATGAATTCAGGGTCTTTTTTAAATGTCTAGCATTTCATAGCGAACCAAATTCACTTTCATTATATCTATCTATCTATCTATCTATCTATCTATCTATCTATCTATCTATCTATCTATCTATCTATCTATCTATCTATCTATCTATCTATCTATCTATCTATCTATCCAGGCGCATACGTCTTCATGCTACCCGGTCGTGTAAGTTAACTTAGTATATAACAAAATTAGTATAGGAGGACTTGATTGTCATGCGAACACACTTGGGTCACAGGCCATGACATGGATAACCTACTTCCCTGTCACGTACGTCATGAAATCTTCTCCACCAGTCACGTGTCACGCATAACTGCACACCACGGCCCGTGGTATTCGGCATTGCGCCTGAGATTCTTCACAGCCTCTATCAACCCAAACTGAGAATCTGAACGCGACAGTGTGAAAGAGCTCGTTTCGCAGAAAATGTGGTTCCGGCTTCGGCGGCGCTGATGCGTGAAATATTCTGATGGAAGCAAAGAATAAAAATCACGCGTGGATCTGTAACCGAAAGCAGGCATTCTGCATGGGAGACAAATATTCTACCACAATGCCACGCCAATGCTTCAAAATGCTTCGGATTAATACCCTGTACAAGCGTCATGGTAGGACAACGCCCATTGCGGTTGCAGAGTTGGCAATCCAGTTGTATAGCAATGTAATAATTACACTTGATATGTACACCTATGATTCCTCAAGATATAGTTATGCCTTTCGCGAATACGCCTTCCACTGTGTGCAGGATAGGCTTGAGAGAAGCTTACCCTACGTGCGCGACCGAGCATAGAAGCGACGTACTCAGCCGCCGTCGCGCACAAAGACGCTACGGCGAGGTTTGTTGACTCTACAACACGCCGCAGAGAAGGCAATCGAAGCAGGTTGCCAACAAACACGGGTTTATTAACCCAAGATGCACCACAGTGCGAGAACCATGGTTTTGCGGGCCGTATAGGTCTCTTCGCAGGACCGATCACGTACACGTGGTTGTGGTGCAACAGTTACCACACAAAGGGGGGACCATTCAAGCGCGCGAAAGAGAAGTCGCCTGCAAATCCAGCGCCAGAACATTTCGTTGCATGCGTGCGAGCATCTCCCCGCGGCGAGCAAGCGCCACACCCCAGGGAGCTCTCGTGAATAAGGGGATGTCACTGGCGGCTACAATGGCGTTGGCTAGCGTGCCGTGCACAGTAGCGCCCGGACGTCTGCTGCCGGGAAAGGGCGACGCATGTCATGCACCAGGCAAGAAGGCCTGGCGTCGTCGCCACGGCCGCCATGATGCCGTTAAACGGCGGTTCTCTGCGCTCGAGCTGCGCGGAGCCGCCACTCACGCACGCTGGGGAACAAGGCGCCATTGGGGAGGGTACTTTCGATTCCCAAAACTGATGCTTACGATGTGCACATCATAGCACCCTACTGTGCATCTTCGTGGCAATGACACTGACGTCTCTGCTCCAACAGAAGTCCCGACGTTACGGCAGACCATGGGCTACCCTACAAACGCCAGTGCAATCGGCGTGCCTGGTGGCCTACTGTTCGCACGTAACTAGTCAATTTACACAAATCGAGACAGCCTTACGCTCGGCTCAAAGTAAACATCCGGCAGACGCTGCTGCTCACTGTCTGTTCTCATGAAATTCAGTCCGAGATTGCGTGTAATCTGGCAGATTCATATTCTAAAAGTAACCACGTTGTATATTACAGGAACAGAAGGAACTGGAATAAGTGTCCATAAAAATGTGCATCTGGTAATGTGCGTTATGAAAGAGCCCGAAATTTACATGTCATGGAAAACATACCGGTAGGAAGTTTGATGATGTTGCCGGCGGAGACACCTGTTTCAAAAAATAACAATAATATGTTAGCAATCTTTAAGAAACACAAAGCACACCAATGATTCAATCACCCTATGGTGATAAGAAGCTCAACAACGAGAAGGGAAAAAAGTAATATCTTCATAAAAATGTTTATACGATGCAATACAACAGAAGAAAGGCACATCGAACTATATTCTTTTCTTATTTTATCATGCCCACAAACGGATGAAGCAAAAGCAAGATGTCTCGAAGAGGCAAGATTATACAATACGTTGTGAAATACACGATACATTGTGTTCTTAGCCGACGCCATACGTCGCGTTACGGCTCTTTAGTACTGCCAGTGAAGCACGCGCTACTCGGAACCTTTAGCAATTAGGGGGAAGGAGGGGGAGGGTGCGCTGCAATGGTAGCCCTATAGTCGGGTACAACTTTAGAAGGCAGCGGCATTTTTGCCTCAAAGGTGGATGCACACGAGCCTCCACCAATAGGCGCACACTTCAGGTGATGTGATGAGCCGGACGGCCGGTGACCCCGCCGACAGAGAACATGCTGCCATCGTTGCTGCCAGCTCAGCGCGCAAACGACCGATCGTCGGCAGCAGTGTAATAAGATCGCCGAGCTTCTAGCTGCCCGAATGAGCATTTCGAGCTCGCCAACGATAATCAGGGTTAGCAATAGTGTTTCAATTGAGATATGCCAGCATTGAAATGTGCTTTTATGCCACTTCTTGAATCGGGCACGATGTGTGCAGGACGTTGCTTATCAGAATTGAGCTCCTATTATAATGAATACGCCATAAATGGAACTGCTTATTTATTTGAGAGGGCACGGAATGGATGGTTGGCTGTTGCGAACCCACCGGAAAAAAATTGGTAGCCATAATAAGGGCTGTTCTTTCGTTAATAGGAAGTTGCTATGCTTCGACGACTGGCTCAATGACAGACAGCTCGCAGTCGGAGTCGATTTCTTCAGTGTCATCTTCACCCAGCTGGATGACGATGAGTTGAACGTGCTCACTCCCAGATGTGTCAAGTCTGAACTTTGCCTCCAAGTCCAGCACGTGCTGAATAATCTTCCTCCAGTCTTCCACCGTTACCTGGTTCATTTTCTTCCTCTAGGTGGCGTCGACCGTGGACAGCTTGAAGTCTCTGTTGTCCGCAGCGGTGCCACTTTTGACCCTGGGCCACACAAGCTCAATGGGATTAAATTCGCAGTGGTACGCTGGGAGCCTGAGTACAATGCATCCGGCCCTTACAGCTGTGTTGTCTACGATGTACCTCAGAAAGCGTGACTTTACAGATGGCACCAGCTCAAGCAGCTGATTATTTATCATCCGTTCACCGTAGGTGTTGTTCTTGCTCGTGAGCCACTCCTGTATCTTTTCATCTTCCAGGCCGTCGACAAGCACTCGTCAAGATACACAAATCTTATTTATACAGACCAATACGCGTTTCAGAAGCAGTCACAATTTTTTGAGTGGGACTATTTTGTTAATCGCGGAGGCAATTGGCTGCTGCGCTTCGGTCATCTGGGTGGGGCATCTCCTGTCATCTGAAGTTTTACCCAACGATAGATGAGTGTCGATCGGGTGATGCCCAGTGAGCACGGAGCCATCGTCGCCTGTGTTGTTGTGACTGGTCGCTGCCTACTGCCGGCTTGGATAATTTTCCATGACATTGACGATTCCTTTCAAAAAGAACCTCGCGCTTGAATGCATAAATCGTGAGCCGTATGGTACCATGTTGAGTCTGAAACGCCGTGCACCGGTGCAGCAGCAGAAACAGTCACATTTTATCGTACCGGGCCGCCGGATCGCGCGTCGGGCACGCGTCAGCTTACCCTGTCAGCCCTCCGGTCCGGTGATCCCGCAACCATTTATCTATAGCATTGGCCGAACTGGGGCTTTGTGCCTCCTTTGCCGCCACTCGGTTCCTCGCTGATCCGATGAAATAGGCTGCGGCTGCCGAGGAGTGCGCCAGTACAGCCGCTATCGGCGGCACAAGAAAAAGTTAGCGTGAATGTTTCTAAGTTTGCTAATTCCTTCGTCAGTAAAGTTGTATTTTTGCATGTCGTTCATTTGAACCTGCGCCCGCTTCCGAGGCACTAGCGTTAACGTCAGCTGCGATGCGAGGGAATGTCGCATGTAAGCAGCAACACTGGCCATCTCAGCGAACCGGCTTGCCTCCACATTTCCTGTTAACATTGAGAGTGTCGAGAAGACCGATTGCGAACGTCGACGCAAGTTATGACAGTACAAGTATTCGTATTTCCAAAATTAACGGGCTCCACGAAGAGCTCGCGCTTGATCGAAGCCATCGGCAGCAGCGTACGTCCAGGTGTGGTTATCGATCGTTGAAATGAGTGCATTAGTGGCCGTAGGCTCTTGTGATGTGCTTCTCGCTCACAAACACATAATTTCATTTACATATACCGGTGAATCAAGAAAAGAAAACAGCGCTAGTCTTTGCTGTCCCAGAATTGCCCGTTGCACGTAAGGTGTCCCGCCGCTAATTTCGATTGAGAGTCGTCGATTCTCGGGCGCTGCTGCCGAATTTCTGTGGTGCGTAGTGCAAATGAACACTTGTGTACTTATGTTTACATGTAGTACGTTAAAGAAGCCGAGGTTATTCAAATGAATACGAATAACCCTACTACGCTGTATGTATGGGGATTCACGGTTCTGGCTCGTAAAACCTGAACACATCTGTCGCGTCCCAAGTCGCCACAGTGTTCTCATGGTTATGGTTCACGACTTTTGAACCTAAGGTCGCCAGAGCGAGTACCGGACGCGGAGGCCCCATTTCGGTGGATGCGAAATGCTTGAATCCACGTTTTAGATTTAGGCGCACATAAAAAACACCAAGTGTTCAAAGTTTCTGGAGCCCTCCAGGACGGCGTTCCTCGCAATCACATCGTGGTTTTGGGTCATAAAACCCCAACAAATATTTTATGTTGCGTCCCTGTAGTCAGCTTTATATCTTCATGCGGAAAGTTTGCTGCGGTAGGTGAACTGCGCAAATACCATCATTCCAAAGATAAATGGAGTGTTATCGCACTTATGAATGGGATGGTGACGGTGTGCACACTTGGATAGTATAACGTTATCATGGTTTAGCACACAGTAAAGTTGAAAAATTGGACGTAGCGGCACAGACATGGTGAAGACACGACATAGTAAAATTTCCAACGACCATTAAAGGGCCCCCTCACCAGCCTCTTAAAATACAAAAAACGAGCCCATTATTCTCACCTAGCATTTCTCGCCTTTCCGGCGCACTTCGTGATGCAGGAACAGTGATACCCGTTACACATATACAGTAGATACTCTCGATTGGTCCATATACACGAAATGAATTGTCTCCTGCACTCCTTTGCCAATGAGTCGTCTATCCCTTCTTCCTTGTCTCGCGTGGCTGTCATGAGCGATAAACTGATTTCACTCCATTTCATGTGTTTCCGACTGCGCAAGCGGATATAACAGCGTGTAGTCGACAAGCGCGAATTCTGGATAGGCTCAACGCTTACTGCTGACATTGTACATGCGTTTTATGAATATCTAAGTGATGGGAAGGAGATATCACCTGGAGGAAGGCCAGCGAAGGCGAGGAGCAAGCCACTCCCTCGTCTTTGAACGCAGGATGGTGAGGGGCACTTTAAACTGCTGTATCATGGCTGTGGTTTTGTATTTCTTCTCCCAATATCTCAAATGCTTCTCAGTGCTATGTAGCGTTTACTGATGTAATTTATATTCAAGAAATTTGATAAGACTTGTCGCCCAAAAGCATGACAGAATGGCATGTACCAAATCAAGAATGTGCCCCAGAAAATGTGTTACCACTATATTCCTGGGCATTCCTTGCCACTGAAGTGTCGTTTTCAATATATAGCTGCACTGCGGCTATATTACGTTTGGAAAAGCGAATATTTATTGTTTCAAAAGCAAAACCTTGAAGGCATTCAATGAAAAGAGACAAACTTTGATGTCCCTGTGGTGGAATTATTGGAGATTCCGCACGAATCAACACACTACATTAAGTACAAAAACACTGAAACTTCGGTATCTGCGTCACCATTCCACTGCTTGGCCTTGCAGTGGCAACCACTTGCAGCTTCTTAAGGCTCAGATTACCGAAAAAAAATCGTTTTCAGAAACCCTCACTACAACAAATGAAAACCTATGTACCGCAAATGTTTACTTACAGCACTTGAAAAGACTATCGAATGTTATAACTTACCAATCAAACAGAAAACGCACGCCAAGAACACCAACTTCATTTTCGGCAGATATCCGCTGTAGCAAGCCTGTTAGAGAGTGTGCGTTTCACGCATGTTCCCTGTTTTCTAGACGTCCTTTTAAACGAATCTGACAGTTGTAATCAGGTGGTACAAAGATACGATCACGTCATGCGTCAGAGCTTGTTGACGTCATTTCTTCCATTAAAGTTGAGGAAACACGTTTAGGAAGCGGAAGCAACTGTTAAAATGTGTGCGACTTACCCTACAGGTAACTACTGGTTTACTATGGAGTTTTAGAACACGTGGCCTTTGCCTTGGGCTAAAACACTACGGCGCAAAATCATACAAAACGACAAGAGTACAAAACTTGATATTTCGCACTCTAAAAAATCTTGACTTAGTTAAGTTTGACAAGAAACCTTTCTTTAGAATATACATGAACTGAGTCGAGGCCTCTAATGTGCAGGTGTTTTTTTAGAGAGTGCCGATTTTCTATCAAGCTGTTATGACATTCAGGCGCCTGTCGTATTCGCATACGAATGCTACATCAAGGTTGAAATACTTTGTCGCACCTAACGTTGCATTGAAATGAGTAATTAACAAGATCTGGCTATATCGCGTTTTAATGAACAAGAGGGCAGTTGTTTATCAGGAAAAAGTTATTTGGGGTGACATTTCATAGCGTACCAACTTTTCAAAAAAAAATCAGTCACCCCTCAACCCTCGAAAAAAAAAAACATGCAGCTTCAAATATTGACACGGCTGGAATAACAGAACTCATAGAAAATTTCAAAAATATGTGCACCTGACGCCGCTGAAACATGTGCTCAGTTTTTCAAACGCAGCGCCTGTTACAGATCCGCCATTTTGTCTGAACTTTTCAAAAAATCTTTAAAATGTGGTGTGCTACCCTGAGACTGAAAGGCGGGCAAGGTGGTGCGGATTCTGAAACAAAGTAACGCGTCATGCGCTATCAACTAAAGACCCATCTCTCCAGCCAGCATTCCATGTAAACCTTCTGGGGCACATCATTTACCCTCACATCATGCATTTCCCTGAACCTAACCCCTTCTTTAGTAAGTATCAACACGGTTTTCGAAAGCACTTCTCTTGTGAATTGCAACTTATGTTTACTAATGTTTACTAACGACTCGTTCTCAACCTTAGACCGAGGTTGTCGCAATGACTGCATTTTTTGTAGATTTCGAAAAAGCCTTTGACCCGGTTTGCCATCATCTCGTTGTTCTTAATTTCAGCAAACATAAGATTTACCCCATGTACTTACCTGAATTGAGTGTTTTCTCCACAACAGAACCATTTTGTGACTGGCAACAAGTCCGCTTCACCTATCTCTACTGTAACTTCTGTTGTGCCACAAGGCTCACTACTTGGGCTTTTGATTTTTTTTTAGATAGGAAAGGGAACATAGACAACCACACGTTTTGTAGCACGAAGCCACAAGGAACTCTGTACGGATTTCTCAGAATGAAAAGCTTCTTAGTTGCCGAAAAATTCGTCCTGGTCCGGGGTTTTTGCATACATTAACGAACTTCAGAAAATCTAACGTGTAATGTCCGGCTTTATGCTGATGACTGCGTCGTTTATCGAGAAATAAATCTGGCTCATTCTTTCATACTTCAATCCAATCTGAACATTTTCTTTGTGGTGTTAAGATCGGCTAATGAAACGATGGCTAATGAAACAAAGGCCCGTATTCACAAACGCTCCTCGACTCCAAACTCGACCTCAAGGGATCCTTGAGGACTGTTTCGCGTTGCCATCTCTGCAACGCGAGAAGTCTCAAGGATGCCTTGAGGTCGAGTTTCGATTCGATGAGTGTTTGTGAATACGGGCCTAAACCCCAGCAAATGTAAAATAATGACGGTTTTTCACCGCAGCGCTGTTTCTACATTTTTATATAAGGTTAACACCTCTGACATTTCTTCTTTCGCATGTTATAAATAGGTGTTAGCGCCTTAAAGTCAAAACTCGAGTAGACTTCGTCAGTTTGAGATGTATCTACAGGTCATCTAACATATAATCTAGAAGCCATTCATAACCGGTGCGCGCGTTTCATCGTGTGCAAATAGTCCTGCCGTGCAACCACATTCATTACAAAGCTAACGCTGATGTGCCTGACCTGTCATCCAGGCAGAAGCTCGCCCATGTGTCTGTTTTCCACAAAAATAATTTTACGAACCCGAAATTTTAAAAAAAATTCGCTTCTCACGCCACCCACTTGCATGTCAATCCGAATGAGGCAAAACTTCAAAGTAGAAAGGGCAAGTTGCCACACGAACCTCTTCTTCAGTTTATTCCTACCAAAGTGAGCTGAATGGAACCACCTCCCCGCCTGCAATGCCAATTACGCAGACCATTCATTTTTTAAAGTCACTTTGGATAACACTGTATAATGCACGTGTATAAAACAATCTGTTCCGCATTGAGAGTATTTTAAATGAAAATGAAAATAATAAACTAATAATCATGAATATTCAAGTTCTCCGTCGATGTGATAGCGTAAATGAACTCGCCGAGCACGTAGGAAATGGCGCTGCTCTGTTCTTTAGGACCGCAACTTCACCAAATATTGAAAAAAGTCTTGCCGAAGTTTAATGGGCTTAGGAAAACAGCACGGGAGAACCCAGGAGAACACCTGCGTATTTTTGAGGACTTCAATTCCAGATTTGACCGGACTGTCTTTCATCGCTAATTAAAATATGAATTAATTTTATTTCTTTATAGACTGTCATAGGGAAGGGGGGATGTGTGTTCTATAATGCTGCGATGGCAGCCGCGATATAAAATTTAATTACGAAGGCAGCAATCGAATGTGCATCGCGCTTAGTTTGAAGTATTTTCGGATATATATATATATATATATATATATATATATATATATATATATATATATATATATATATAAGGCTTATATAGTGAAGAATAACTTCGGTTGCCGCAAGGTTATAAGTATAAAAATAGATGCGCCTTCACATAACAACTGTTTATTCTGCCGACGTTTCGACGGGAACCCCGTCTTTTTCAAGACAGGGGTTCCCGTCGAAACGTCGGCAGAATAAACAGTTGTTATGTGAAGGCGCATCTATTTTTATACTTATATATATATATATATATATATATATATATATATATATATATATATATATATTTGAAGATCGGCAGTTCCGGCTCGGAATATGATTGAAGAAAAGGATGCACATGCATCCTTTTCTTCAATCATATATATATATATATATATATATATATATATAGAGAGAGAGAGAGAGAGAGAGAGAGAGAGATTTGTGTCCGTGTTTGTGTGTGTCATCTAAGACGCACATGGTTACAACACTTTGGGGAAATACTACATGTCACAAATAGTGTTCAAAATTTATAGGACAAAAATTTTTAAGAAATCCATGCTTAAATCTCCCATTTTGATTGGGATATCGCTTGGACAGTGCAGCTATAAAGACACTTAGGCGCCCTGTCGTAGAATGTTATTATTATCGGAAGCCTCTGAAATGTGCTTGAACGCACGTGGAAATGACAGCGTATCCCGGTAGAACTGGCGATGTAGCTTTCTGAATGGCTTTTTGTTGCTACCCAGGTGGCACACCAAATCTTGAAAACGTCACTCGAAGGGTTCATTGTCTAGAAATAGATGTTTAACGGAACTTTACTTTTTAAAACCATCGCTAACAGCACGCTTCAATCGGGTGCTGTAAATAGGCAGAGAAGACATATTCATTAGGTTTCTTTTGTATGCTGTTCATCTGACGCATGTACTGGGTGTCCGCGCTCCTGTTTACGGCGGGACAGTTCCGTAATTTTCACATATGCTCTGTTTCATGGGAACAAAATAATTTCGAATTTTAACAATTCTTCGATATTTACGTCCCTAAACGACGATATAATTATCGAAGACGCCATTGCGGAGGGCTCCGAAAATTTGAACAACTTGTTGTTCTTCAGCATACAATTAAATCTAAGCATTCTGGCCTCAAGCATTTCGGCTCCATCGAAACGCGGATGTCGCCGCCACGCTTAGATACCGCGGCCTTCGGGTCAACAGTCGAACACTATAAGCACTACACCACTGTTGCGGATACAAATTCATTTTCGTTGTGACGCTCCTCGCCAATACATGCTAAGGATAGGAAGCGGAATTGATGCTGCATCTGGAAGCACGTTATGCTCTCAGGAAATTTATTGCGATTGCCAAGGAGCTTAAGCCGCTGTTTTTTAGGAGCGAAGCTCCTAAGGCTGGCACCCCACCGCCGCCGTCGCCGTTGAAGCTCCCTGGCACGGTGGCAGCTGTGGCGTCTCCCCCTCACGTGGGAGTATAAATGAGCTTTATGAGCGCTGCGACGCGGATGGCGTCTGCACGATGAGAAAAAGCGCTAGAATACGAACGCATGCGAAACGGAAGCAGATTAGTCTCCCTCTCCTTCTTTCTTCGACTCTGCCGTCTCCCTGAAAACCGGCGAACGCGCGAAACCATCGCTTCACCCTGTCGTCCACCCAGTCTCCGTTGCCTGGACAATGAAACGCCATGCGTGCCAAACGCCGCTTGCGTCCCATTTCTAAGGAGCTTCGGTAATCGGTCGTATTCATACACAGAACAACTGCTAGTTTTTTAACAAGGACAACGGCGCATTAGTCTCATAAACCTTAGTTTTCTTACTTAGCAAGTAATGAATTCACATAACACAGTCAAAGTCGCGTAATCTTTTTTTTCTATCTTAGCACGAATGAATAGAAGTTTCTGTAAGAGCGCCGCCAACTCTTTTGGGGGAGTAGGTTGACCTAGAGAGCTTGAAGTATCTCTCCGACGTCCTCATGTAACATAACACGTAGATCCGCAATAGGACACTGAAAGGAGGACCCGCGAATCTAAAGATTCCGGAAACGGGAACATCCAGTCATTTTCACGTCAGCACCGCTGTTCCGTGATTTGCTGTGCAGTTGGTCATGTGCTACGAAAATCGCGCGCTATGACAGCGCTTTGTCCAACTCCCTGATCTTCCCGCGCCCGTGACAATCCGTCGCGACTTCCTCGCGCGCACGGAGGTCGTGAACGACGTCGCAAGCGGCGAGTACAGAGCCGTCCCTTTGAGCGTCCAGCAACCATTCGTTGCACTTGAAGTGGCCACCGCTGCGTTTGAGCGCCGAACGTCACACGAATATTACCACTCCGGTAGTTCAACTGCCATGTCGACGCAGTGCCATTTTGTGTGGAAACAGAATACACCGCGTTCGTTTGGCTTTAGCTTTTAGGCAAGTTCGGGGCCGGCTCGCCCACTTGTTGTTTAGATTACAGCGACAACAATTCGCTGTGCTAGAGAGAGATTAAAAAAAGTGACAGTTTCACCACAAGGGTGAAGCAATAAATGCGATAGCAACAAATTCTAATGTTATTCGAACTGAGGCTGGCAGCTAAATCTTTTGGATCCGATCACACGCAATTCTACAAAATGCTTGTTTAAGAGCATACGGCCGCTCCAGGGACACTGTTCGCGGCCCGCTGTCGGCTGCTGAGATTGCGAGATAACGCGTGCGCCAGCGACGACCGCGCTCGTAAAACCAAAGGTCGCAGTGGCTGCATGAGGGACCCCCCCCCCCCCCCCCCCCAATCGCGTCTTTCCGCGCCTGTTAAAGACGCGCGGGGCGTTTCCACTCTTCTTGAGCATTCCCCGGCTGGTCGAACAGGCGGGGGGGGATTTTATCGCATACGCCTCGGAGCAGCGGAGATGGGCCGGCTCGTTTGATGTCCGCTTCAGCCGCGTTTGTCGCCCCCGCGGGTGGAACGTACGATGCGATGGGGGATCTATTAATTTGGACTTTATACGCGAAATGACGGCGGCGGCGACGGCAAAACCCGTCGAGACTGTCCATATAAATGCTATCGCAATAAAAAAGAAAGACGAAAATAAAAGGACGCTATTTTGTGCCTCCCGTCGTGAGGGCATGGCTCAGCGTATTGATGGATCTGAAAAGGGAAAGTAAAGATGACAGAGAGTAAGAGAAGATAGTGAGAAGAGGTGAATAGATGACAAGAGAGTATCTTGTCAGTCCAGGCGGGAGCACGCAGCCAAGGCGTTCGTCTATAAGGTGGCGAGGTCCTCAGGAGCCGCAAACTCGAGAAAAGCTCGCAGGGCTGGTATCCTGGACCGTGCGGGAAAGAGAAAATCCTCCACAGCTGTCGCAGGGAGACCGAGCAGGCGATAGCGGCCCACCATCTGGCATCGTTCGGCGGGCAAAGCAGGGCAGGAGCAAATGATGTGCTCCACCATTTTCTCGGCACGAAATCTGCGGCCAGATAGACATGTGAGTGGCCAAATTACTTTAAAATAGCCGTCCCTCTCCTACCTGGTCAGACATGAAACATGACACTCAATGTCAACGCGTGAATTCTCGTGCGGGAGATCCCGCCAAGCTCATGAGGCGCCCTTCAGCCATTTTTGCCTACAACAGCGTCTTGGATGAGGGGTCATCATCATCATCATCATCATCAGCCTGTCTACGCCCACTGCAGGGCAAAGGCCTCTCCCATGTTTCGCCAATCAACCCGGTCCTGTGCTTTCTGCTGCCACGTTATACCTGCAAACTTCTTAATCTCATCTACCCACCTAATTTTCTGTCTCCCCCTGACGCGTTTGCCATCTCTTGGAATCCAGTCAGTTACCCTTAATGACCAGCGGTTATCCTGCCGACGTGCTACGTGCCCGGCCCATATCCATTTCTTCTTCTTGATTTCAACTATGATATCCTTAACCCCCGTTTGTTCCCTGACCCACTCTGCTCTCTTCCTGTCTCTTAAGGTTACATCTATCATTTTCCTTTCCATCGCTCGCTGCGTCGTCCTCAGTTTAAGTTGAACCCTCTTTGTAAGTCTCCAGGTTTCTGCTCCGTAGGTAAGTACCGGTAAGATGCAGCTGTTATATACCTTCCTCTTGAGGGATAGTGGTAGACTACCATTCATGATTTGATAATGCTTGCCGAATGTGCTCCATCCCATCCTTATTCTTCTAGTTATTTCACTCTCATGGTTCGGCTCCGCGGTTACTACCTGTCCTAAGTAGACGTACTCCTTTACAACTTCCAGTGTCTCGCCACCTATTGCAAAGCGCTGTTCTGTGCCAAGATTGTTCCACATTACTTTAGTTTTATGCATATTAATTTTCAAACCTACTCTTCTACTTTCCGTATCCAGTTCAGTAATCATAAGCTGTAATTCGTCTCCCGCGTTACTCATCAATGCAATGTCATCAGCGAATCGCAGGTTACTGAGATACTCTCCATTAACTCTTATCCCTAACTCTTCCCAATCTAGGGCCCTGAAAACCTCCTGTAAACACGCGGTGAATAGCATTGGAGAGATCGTGTCTCCCTGCCGTACGCCCTTCTTTATTGGGATTCTGTCGCTTTCTTTATGGAGTACTATAGTGGCTGTGGATCCGCTGTAGATTTCTTCCATGGATGAGGGGTAGGTGGTCAGAAATCCACAGGATAACTATGAGAAGGCTTGCCTCAAGTTAATTTTGGGTGTCCTTAATACACAATCCCACGTAATGTGAGCAAGAGTTGGCTGTTTTCCACACTACGAGCAAAGTACCGGCGTTTGTGGTTCGGTGAACAGCATGTTTCGAACGCAGGTGCAGATATGTATTTGTCTGCAGGCGGTGCCAATCGTGCGCATTTTTTACACGTAGCCGAGAATGGGGCGGGAGATATCAACCATCAATATCGAGGGCCCTCATCGAGGCGATATCGGAACTCAGCACACCAAGTGCGCGGGAAATGCCGCCGCTGTGTTACGTCAGACCGGAACTTCAGGTGACAAATATTTAAAAAGGCACCCATGATCAGAATCTGGTTATGAAAAGGACATGTCCTCTGAATTGCGCATGTGGACACCTGCAAATTTCATAGGACTCTAAAGTTTTACTTGGCCAGATCTTCTATCTCCTCTAACTAAAATATGAATTCAGTTTGTTTATTAAATAAATGGCGTGAGTCATGCCTGTAGTACTGTTACAATGTGCGCCCACTGCCACAGAAAAAAAAGTAATTGTGGAGGCAGAGGCAGCAAGGAAATGCTGCATGTCTCTTATGCTTGTATTTATGGCATATTGCTTGAAACACGCGATATGTATATAAGTATACCCAGCCATAAAAGAACCAAGAGAACGTTGATCGGCAGATCGGTTCGACGGACAGTTATAAAGCCACTTCAGCCTCCATATCAAAGGATGTTTGAAATGTGCTTGAACGCACGTGAAAAGGATAGCGTCACCTGAGCAAGACGGTCGGTGGGGCATTCCGAAAGACTTTACGTTCCTACCGAGGTGATACACCAAGTCTTGAAAACGTCTTTCGAAGGGCCCTCTTTATAGAATCGGACGTTTAAGTCTTGAAAACTTCTTGAATTCGGCGCCTTAAAAACGCCGCAACCAAGACGTCTCATCCGGGTGATGTGAATACGCTTAGAAGATATATGCGCTAGGCTTATCTGGTACGCCGTTCGCGTAACGCACTTACCTGGCACTCGCGGTGCCGTTAATTGCGGAAAACTTCAGTACGCAGCTTAATCACCCATAAGGGTATATTTTCATGTCGATAAAAATTATCTCGTGATGAGTTAACGCAAATAGATGCGCAGGAACGGAAGTAATATTGACGCCGCATCTGGAAGTATTTTATGCCCTGAAGAAATTTGCGCATCTGACAGCAATGAAGCCGCTCGTTGTACCATGGGCAAAAGCTCTTCCGCGACATAAACATTTTCAAAAGCCGAGCTGCTTAAGAGTAACACTTTAAGGGTAATGCGAGAGTAATTGCCGCGGAGCATGACATATGTACTAGCCGATATGTGTCACTAAAATTGGGCAAGCCCCACTACTCCCCTCCGGTCTCCTAAAAAAGAAGAAGTTGAACATGACTAGACTAGCAGCTATGGTCCACAGAAATGGGCAAGCTCGACGACGTGTGGCCGCCTACTGCTTGCGGCTACGCCTGAGCCTGGGGGGTTCCTCCCGTACTGGGAAGTGCGCCTGCGCACGCCAGCGCCGGCGTAAGACAGAAACACTGCGAACTTCACCTCACGAGGTACCGGACTGCTGCGAATTTGTGGGACTGCCTATATTAAGTTTTTTTTAGCACTGTCACGCTCGGGCTCTCTTCAATATCATGCTGCATCGACGTACATACCTTGTACCTGTATGTCATGTGTGTCTGTTGCGTTATATAAGTCTTTGTGTCAAGCACCGTATCATCCATCCTCTTTGCGTCACACGTCTTACGTTGTGATGAACCTAACCAACACAGATCTGGCATTCATGACCGGACTGCTCCTATTTTCTCGGAGAACAACATCACGTTGCATATCAGGCAGATAAGCTGACGGTAATTAGAAAGGAACTGGGTTTGAGTGGCGCAGCACTAAAAGAATGGTTACACCAAAAACGCGCATGCGAAAGCAAAGTGCTTGACGCCGGTCTGGTTGAACAAAACGCAGCGAAAGAGGACGAGGCGGAGGCAATGAGGATATCGTGTAGGGGTGCGGCGAGTAGCCTGTTTCCTCAACGCCGGCGAAGACAACCATTTTGCAGGCAACGCGCTAGCGGCCTCGCGCGACACAGTGGCGGTGAACTCCCAAGCGGCAGGTCACTTTATCGACTCCGCACGGTTTACGCTACACTCGCAGCCGGGCAGATATCTGCAGACGACTGTGATAAGGTTGTCGGCGATGAGTCAAAACGACAAGTTCATCGCCAGCCTCGACCTCGCCTTCACTCTTTTCTGATGCTCATCCGTGAAGGCGTCGCGGCAACCGCGCCGAAATCGTTATCATTGACCGACCAGACTGTGCCGTTACCGAAATGACGGAAGATTCTTTGCGCGTCGGTGACTTGAGGGTCACAGGGAACTTTGATGCTACGAAAAGTTATCGCTTCTTGTAGTTGTGCCTTTTTCGTTCGAAGGCACCGTTCGGTTCAGTGTTGGCCGTCGTAGATGCAAAGGATGGCGTCAGAAAAGGTTTCCGTGTAATAGCTGAGTCTTCAGGCTGCCTTCCATATTGTTTTCTTTTTCCTCGCTTTCATTCTGCCAATGAAGAAAAGCCTGGTAAAGTGAGTGACCTCACTCGCAGCGTCAAAAATATGCGTGCGGTGCTCTCCGCGGTCTACGATTGCTTTGTCATGAATAAACCGCTGCAGGGCACGCGCACGCGCGCGCCGCTCTCATGTTTTAGAACGCACGTTTTAACTTTTCTTTTCTTCGTTTTGTACGTGCCATGTTTTTGCCGTAAGCCTGACGCAAGTGTTTTTTGTGAAAGTAGGAGTCTGAAAAATTCTCGCTATTGTGGACGCAGGTTCAATGGGTAGCACAGGCAAATCGTAAATGCACCGAAATATGGTCGCTGGTATAATCGAGATAACGTTATATCCGCGAGTGGATTCGACCATATATATATATATATATATATATATATATATATATATATATATATATATATATATATATATATATATATATATATATATATATATATATATATATATATCCTCTCAGACGCACGCGCACATTTCTACTAGACACTGCGGAAGAACTGCTGTTCATAGGGGACCAAATATTTCAACCATCCATGCCAATAGTTCGACAGTTCGTCATCAGATCGGTTCGACTGCGCAGTTATAGAGATACGCTAAGCGCCCTATCACAACCGATTATAAATTGTAGGAAGTCTCTCAAGTGCGCTTGAACGCAGAGGTAAAGGACAGCGTCGTTCCGGCAGAGCTGTCGATATACCTTTGAGAACGTTTACTTCCCGCTACACAGGTGGCGCACCAAGTTTTCACAACGCCATACGAAGGGTTGAACGTATATAAACGAACATTTCGTGGAATTTTACGCCTTAATGACGTCGCTGACAAGACGTCTCATTCGCGTGCTGATGAATTGCCCTATGCTGATTTGCACAATCGTGTGTAACGCACGCCGCGGGTGTCTGCGGTGCCATTTATAGGAGGAAATTTCAATTCTAGGTAGCATTCGCCTTTTTTCGTGGAAATGAAATCATTTCTGCCGTGTTGAGCTCACGTCAATAAATGCAAATGGTGGAACGTAAAATTTGCGCTGCATCTGAATTTCTTTTTCTGCTGTGAAAAAATTTTGCGGGATCGCCACAGTTTATTAAACCCTCTTTGTGACGCGGGCAACGCTGTCATGCGCCATCATCGTCTTTGTTTAACCTGAAACTAATGATTACTTATTATGCTTTCGTAGTCACGCGAAGTTACATATTTTTTTCTGAGAACGAGTCGTGTGGCGTATATTTGCGTGCGCCGCCAACGGTTTTGGCGCAGTAGGGTGACACACAGGGCCAGAAGTGCCTTTCCAAAGCGTATTGAGTGGATTGAATGCAATACAAGAACAGATGTAAAGAAGGGACACGAACACCATCGCTGATCTCACTACTAATTTAATTAGCTCAGAAGCACCATTTTTTTTAAAGCACAACCTATAACCACGTGAACACTCGCCGATGACTTGAAAGGATAAAAATCACAAGATGAAATGTGTACTACACAGAACACCTGTATCAGGAGAAAAAACTCTTAAAGAAATTTCTATGTCATGCAGGACAGTAGAACACCTTTAATCTTGTGATATTTATCCTCTGTTTGACGTCATCGGCCTGTGTTCACGTGGTTATAGGTTGTCCTTTAAAATATGTGTTTCTGTTTTAATAAAGTTAGTTTGAGACCAGCGCTGGTGTTCATCTCCCTTCTTTACCTCTGTCCTCGTTTTATTGCGCTGAATCCACTCAGCATGTTTAACAGCATCCAACTCCTCCAAATGTCAGTCCTTCTCTCCAAAGCCCTTAAATTACCAAACGCCCAGATGCGCAGTAGGATACGGCGAGAAGAACCAGCGAAGGTAAAGATTCTGTGAACATGACTGACCAACAACTTTCATGTCAGGGGTACCCGACCGTTTTTCCCCAGGAGGACATTTTACAGCGAACGTCAATGGGACAAATATTATGCACGGCGCAACTACGCCGCATTTTGGCGAGATATATACCCATTATATATAACTTTCTCGTCAAAATATGCAAGTGTACGACGGAAATTTCTCCAGTCGTACTTGCATAATTTTTTCATGCACGTCATTGCGGAGATTGCAAATGAATAACAAAAGGTAAACATTTAGCTGATAGCAAGTGCACAATTGTGACGAAGTTTTGATTAACCCTTTGATGGTTTTCGCCGTACATGTACGGCAGCACCTAACAGTGCCCAAATGGTTTTCACCGTACATGTACGCCACGGCATTTATCTTTAAACGCGCACTTTTTTCGATCATTTCTCTCTCTTGGCGTGTGCTGCCACACTTCAGGAACACGTGAAATTTTTTTTTATGCTGTGATGTTTCTCCGTTGTTATTATTATTATTTTTTTTTTCTTGCTTCGCAAAGCGGTGATCCGGCAACCGACTTGCGCACCCGAGCGCGTTCGCGGTTCGGCTGGTTTAAAACGCATGCCTCTTTCCATTATTTTTCTTGCTTGACATGTGCTGCCATGCTTCGGGAAACTGTGAAATTTTTTTCATGCGCCGCTCTTCGTTGTTGCTTTTTTTATGCTTCGCAGCGCGGCGCGCCGGTAGTCGTTTGCGCCTTCGAGCGACCCCGCGACACGGCTGGTTTAAAACGCGCGGCTTTTTCGATCACTTCTCTTGTTTGACATGTGCTGCCACACTTCGGAACACGTGGAATTTTTTTCACGCGATGATGTCTCTCTGTTGCTTTTTGCTTTCCAAAGCGGCGCGGCGGCTTTCGCTTGCACACCTGAACGCGCCCACGCCGTGCGGCTGGTTTCGGTTTCGTCCTTCGGTTGGTTATCGCTTCTCGCGCCCGCAAAGCTGATGGCTGTCTGATTTTTAATCTTGTCCGCCTCGGTGGATCAGTGGCTAGGGTGTTCGGCTGCTGACCCGAAGGTCGCGGGTTCGATCCGGGCCGCGGCGGTCGCATTTCGATGGAGGCGAAATGGTAGAGGCCCGTGTACTGTGCGATGTCAGTGCACGTTAAAGAACACCAGATGGTCAAAATTTCCGGAGCCCTCCACTACGGCGTCTCTCATAATCATATCGTGGTTTTGGGACGTAAGACCCCACATATTATTATTATTATTTTTAATCTCTCAAAGGGTGACTGCTTGTGACTCTCTCGTTTATTGCTCCTCGAGGCGCGATTACATCTGTTTCGGGAGGATCTAAATTACACAGACCTTGCCGCCGTGGTTGAGTTTCCTGTTTAGGGAACTCGGAAAAACTAACTCCGTCTCGTTGGCGATAAGACGAAGGATCATTATAGCTTTCTGCCTCGTTTTGCTTTCCGGACGGGCGCACAACCGCACAGTTTTCTTCCGTGCGCTCACTCACGCAGTTCGCCTAACTGCGAAGCTTGCGCCGGTTGCTATGGTGCTAGGGAGTCGAGCGGCGATTCTACCGATGTGGACTATTCCCCAAGTGCCGGATCTCATTGGATGTCAGTTCGTCAGGCGAGGATTTATACGAGTTCAGACTCGCATGATGATGAAGGAGCAACACCTTGAAAGCGTGCGTGGTGAGACGATCCGGATCGGATCAAAGCTGACATTTCCCCAGTGTTTAGTTTTAGAGGAAAAACATTTTTTTACAGGAAAAGTACTCTGGTGCGTTTATTTTTGTATGTCTGTGAGCTATGTTTATTATAATGCATAATTTTTATTTATAAGACATCGTAAAAGTGTTTTTGTTTAGGATTTTGCTTGATGTTACTATGAATAAACCATGTGTATGTAACAACACAAAATTGATTTTTTTGTCACTTTACGGTCACGAAAAAAGAAATTTTAGACAATTGTTTTCTGAGATAGAATGGTCTAAAGAATTTATTTCAACAATAAAAAATTACACATTTTCGGCCCGCATTTCGCGAAAAAATTCGACCCTGAAAGTGTTAAGCATGCTCTGGGCCATAGACAGCGTGAATCCGCTGTCGCATCGCCATCCTCGAAGAATAGGAGATCACCGGAGCGCACTGAACTGGACGCGACATCTACCTGCGGTCGTCTCGCTCATGCCCTCGAAAGTCCCAGAATCGGGAATCCCGGTCGCTTCGGCCGCACATTGACGGAAGTGAAATTTAAAAGGCCCGTGTACTTAGATTTAGATGCACGTCAAAGAAAACCAGATGATCAAGACTTCCAGAGCCCTCAACTACAGCGTCCCTGATATTCATATTGGGGTTTTGAGACATGAACCACAACAATTTTTATTGCTACTATTCTCCTTCTTCTTCTTCTTCTTCTTCTTCTTCTTCTTCTTCTTCTTCTTATTATTATTATTATTAATATTATTATTATTATTATTATTATTATTATTATTATTATTATTATTATTATTATTATTATTATTATTATTACATTGAAAGGACCCGTAAAGATAAATACCCCCATTAGTTTCTTGAACTACAAATCTGTTGTACTTCCACCAGGCGACGGCATGGCCGAGGATGTTCATGAGAAAGGCAGGGAACATCACGTGGGGCCGCGTATTTATTTGTGGGCCCATACTCGTTGCTGCCCACTCGGTGATCTTTCATTCTGTTTTAGATACGAAACAGCTTATGGCGGAGTTAAATCCGGTGTGCGGCCGTGACCACCCTTACTGCGCATGCGCAAACCCTCTCCACACACCTCCTCTCCACACACCAGCTAACATCTGTGGCTGCGCCGTAGCCAACCCCCCCCCCCCTCCCCACATTCCCCCCTCCTCGTTTAGATAAAAGGCTCGCAATAGGTCGTACACACGCTCAGTCACTGCGCCGCACGGTGTTAACGTAAAGACTAGGTGTCTACGAGAACAACTACATAAGAACATCAACACAACACAAACGATAACCCTAAATACGCAACATTAACGGAAACATTAACGGAAACACCTAGTCAAACCGATGCGAACGCGGTGTGCACCCCCCATGCTGCTTCGCATGACCTCATGGTCCCCTATAACGGGAGATGGTGTAATTTTTTTTACTGCTCTGTTTCCGCTCACCCTCAGCATGCCTTTATGCCATTTTAATCCTGCAATAGCATTTCAAGTGTAAAATGCCGATGAAAAAAAATTCGGCAGATTCCACGTACCTTGGGAATCGATGTTATGCGAAGCATGCGGAGGGAAGGTGAACTGTGTTGTAATGTTTTATTGAGCGAAACGTTACGAAATTACGCTAAAGATATGTACAAATGTTGTACGCACAGACATATGTTCCACAGTCGCATATGTTTTGCATAACAAGTTGTTTACAGTTGCGTAACGATGCCAACAGCAACATGGGCAGTAGCAACACCAAAAGCGGTAAACTGATATGTAGCGCTTCTGCTCGCCAGGATGGTAGCCCTGGACACTGCAACATATATCAACTTCAGTGGATGGCGCTTTACAATAATTGATGTTAACCCGGCGAGACGGCTATATCATCGGAGTACATATGTAATGCTTATAAAATTGGATAGCCAGCCCTGCAACGACAATTGACGTTTCACGAACATTAGGGTCTATTCGAAAAGCAGTTCCGAGACCTGGCGTGGCTCTGAGGTAGAATGCTTGATTGCCACGCAGAATGCTTGGGTGGGATTCCTGTTGGGACCTTGACATTTATTATTTGCATTCGTCCGGTCAACGCTGCTGATGACGTCAGCTTTTTTAACGCTCTGGCGTTAAAAGTACCATTGTTTGTCTCGCCGTTCCTGGGTAGTCTAAACTGTCAACCACCTGTGGCACATACCCGCATACCTGTGGCACATACCCGCCCCGTGGTATATGCCACAGGGTTTGCCCGAAAGAGTTTGACGACGTACGCGACGGGATTGTCATTATTCATGTCACGACCAGCGAGTCATATTCGTCAAACCATCTTATTCTCACATACTAATTTTGGTCTACCCCGAGTTAAAGGGGGTAATCACGAGATCACCCAGACGTAGGCGGCTAGATAGATAGAAAGATAGATAGATAGATAGATAGATAGATAGATAGATAGATAGATAGATAGATACGCAGATAGAAACGATAAAAGTGCCGGCAGTACGCAAAGAAATGCTTCGCATTTAAAAAAACGCCACGCCTGCGCAGAACGAGTAGCACAGACACAGCGAAAGCTCTGAGAGCGGCCTCTAGCCTTTTTTAAACACTTTTGGGGCAACTACTACAAGCCCACTTGCATGGTACCCACTACGCCATAAATAATCATAATTTTTGTGTAGGGGGGAAGCGTCTACTATGCAATTATTCGTCATTCTTCGGAAAAGCGTGGTGCCCGCTACACTCTTGTAACGAATTATGTGCACTTTGTTGATGCTGTGGCTGACGACGATGAATAATTTTACCTCAGGTTTTTGTAATGGGTTGGAGCATGAAGGTTGGAGCCTGATTCTTACTTTACTGCTCTAAAACGCTTTACAAGACACGTTAACGCATTTCCTTACCGGATATGAAGCCTGCGTAGGGTCAGTTTGCACCGCAGTTTCAAGCAGCGGCGTAGCTCAGTGGTAGAGTGCTGGGCTGCCACGCAGAGGACCCGGGTTCGATTCCCATTCTGTCATAGGTGTTTGTTTTATTTATTAAGCTTTTTCTTATTTCGTACGATATTGGTTACGGACACCGGCGGCGGCGGCGGACAACTACGGCGCAGAAACTACCCTTGTTGTGGTCTCATAACTACTTTCGCTGTAAAACAAGAGCTCGTATATCGGCTTTGGTACGCCAATTTCTAATTAACAAAATAAGACGGAGAAACAGTTTGATTGTTTGGTATATGATTTTTCTACATCAAATGTATGACTGTTTTATTTATTATTTTTTTTTGCTAAGTTCATAAAATAGTGATGAAAACACCGATTGGCAGGCAAGCACTGACACTCTCCGGTCTTGTGTTTTTATGCCATTTCCTTTTTGATTTCTGGTTTTTCATAAGCATTGAATAGTGTTGCTCAGGCACTTGTGAGAACTGCTCCAGCAGCCTGTTGCTGGGCATGCACATATGAAATCCAAAAAGAGTTTAGCAAATGCTCTCTTGCAAGCGTGTTATAGCACATTTATTAATTTTTTCAACAGCCGCTTTCACAAGTTGACCTAATAGAGTGCTCGCGCCAACATCATGGATGTCACCAAACGACAGAAAGTGCACGAAAAAACGAGAGAAGTTACAGTGCGATACCTATGCTGAATCCGCATAAAAAGTACTGTATGGATATTTCACTCGCAAATATGTACACATGCATAATGCTGTAGATGTTTTGTTTTAAAAAAAAGAAATATTATTCGGCCCTTCGTTCACATGCATGATGAGCTTAACGAAAAAAAAAACGATTTTAAGGCGAAGCTCTGTAATGTTGACAAAATCACGCGTATAGTTGGATGCCTGTCACCAGTCATTCTTCGCAAGATTAGTTATTTTTCAATAATATGACAGTGGCAAATGACACCATAGAGCCTTTCATGGCCGCGGCGCTGTTAAAATTGTTGCGGTGTATCTACACATGGGCGGGACTGCTCAGTGAGATAAGCCAGCAGAATACAATGCACCCGGGGCGCATTCACGCAGACATGTGTTATGCATCCTCAATAATTATTTTCGGAATATGAACTTATAAAACCACTTCTTTTTGCCAATGTGGCATTCATTTGATGGTAAGATGTCCGGAATGCTCGTATAAATGGGCATTCCCCACTAACCAAAAGGAAAGTATGGAATCGTCATTTCTGATGCGAAAAATACCGCAAAGCACCGGACCGGATTTAAAGAATCCACGCATCTCCACGAAGTGAATGATGACCAGTGGGCGAAGCTAGGTCCTAAGGTCCATAATGTCTACGTTGAAGTCGCCGACCAGTATAAGGACGGACAGATGCACGGACGCAGGGGCGGACGCACGCACGGATGGACGGACGGACACGGAGGCACGAATGCACTGTCGAACGGACGAAGGCACGGACGCATGGATGGACGGACGGACGGACGGATATGGAGACACGGACGGACGGACGGAGGCATGGACGGCCGCACGCACGGATGGCCGCACAGATGAACCGACGGATGGACGCCGCAGGTGATCATGTATTTTGCTGTCACATACTTGATTGATGCACGCGGAGAGTCGGTTTTTTACACAGTTCATTTTTCGTTGTGCAGGGGTTCAGTGTCGGTTTCGGTTCTGTAGACTACGGCGGCCGGACGGACATTGTCAGATCTTAAGGTGATTCGCCCCTATAAGAGCAAACGACACAAGGCGAACAACGCAGGTGAAGGCTTCAAAGACGGTGGAACTAGATTTACTAAAGCACCTATTTTGAACTGTTTAAAGCTCAAGTGAAGTATCGTACGTTTACACAATCAAAAACACATTGCTAAAAACAAGTAGAACGATTCGCTTCCAATTTGTTCTTTCAATCAAGAAAAGCCTATTGCTTCCCTAGAGAAATGCAGACATCGTAATGGTACCTGGTGTTACTGCAGGTGCTATGGGTTCAATTCAATTCAATTCAATGTTTATTTTCTTGATCAATCAAGAGGGCGGCGAGGACTAAAGGCTTGCAAGCCTGACGAGGGTCCGCGCCCCCACATACACTTCAGACAGCGTTTGGCAATCTTTATAAGACATCACACTAAAACACTAGGCATAGCGGTACTCAAACATAAACAATGTTTAAATATTTTTACAAAGTTAACAACTTACCTCATAAATCACCAACTTCTGGATGCACAATGCTCTGTATATAAACTGAAACAGTATACAGATAATTACCATACACATTGCTATGTCCCATCGAACAAGCCCTAGATATAAGAGAAGCAAAATACGTTAACAGTGTGCAACAGTGTTTTTTTTATCTCGAAAGTCAATTGAAAGAGAAATGTAACCCCGTTGTAATTAATAAGAATTTAATTTGCTTTTTCAAATACGGACGAGGAGCATTCGTAATTAACTTGACCTTCTGTTTTGTTTAAAAGACAAATACATTGGTATGAAATTGTTTCGTTTACCGTTGTTGGTTCTCGTTTGTGGCGGGTGGAGCTGTGTGTGTCGGAGGGAGTACATAAAAGAACGACTCTGGTTCATCACATGGTACAGCTTTTGCTGGTATATATAGAGCAACATTTTTAAGTAATATATCTGATCTGCACGAATCATTGAGAATTTCACAAACAGCGACGCAGTTTCCAGGTTTATTAACGGACCCTGTGTAATTTACATAAAGGCGGAGAACTTTTTTTTGTAGTCGTACGAGTCGTAAATAGTTGGATTTCGTGGTAGTACCCCATACTAATGCTCCATAACAGAGCTTTGAATAAATGAGTGCGTTATAGAGTAGGACCTTTACGGAAATCGGTAAAATCAACGTGAAAAGTAAAATCAACGTAAAATCAATCGATATAATCAACGTGAAAAGACTGCCCACTGCAATGCAAAACACGTTTTTTTATTCGATCATACGTACTTCAAGGGAAATTTGATGTAAAACCAATCAAAAGGTTTGGTGACTGGCATCACAGATAGCACTAACGAACTCTCTTCTCGTGTGTCCAACGCAGGGGCCTTCTGATGTGAGCGCCTGGTGTATCAAGAAGTCAGCTACAGCCAGGAGCATTTGCAGTGTCCCACAGGCAGTGCAGCGTCAGCTCTTTCAATGCACAAGCTCCTGTCCGATTTCACTGGGAAGCTTTAAAATTCGCAAATTGAGAACGCTTTTCATTTGCTCCTGCTGTCACCGGAAGCCCATTGTGCCAATCCCGAGAGGCCCATTCGGTGGGTACCGCCACAACGCGGTAACATGGCGGTGATGTCCACGGTGCAAGGCCTAGATTCCCGCGTCAGACAGGCTACTTCTTCCATTAATAATACACAGCGCAAAACGAACAAAGGACGAGAAAAGGAACCACAAAGACAAGCGCTTGTCTTTGTGGTTCCTTTTCTCGTCCTTTGTTCGTTTTCCGCTGTGTATTATTAATCGATCACCAACTAGCCCAAACCCAAACCTTACTTCATTCCAGGACGGAGAGACTTCGCAGTGGCGTGCACGGCACTAGCATACGTCACCGCGTCGTGCCCAAACTCATTATTCGCCCACGACGGCCCTCAGGCCGCCTGAGCTCTATCATTAATAATATTCGGGATTTGACGTCCCAAAACCACAATATGATTATGAGAGACAACGTAGTGAAGGGCTTCCAAAATTTTGACCATCTATTTTTCTTTAACGTGTCCTACATCACAAACTCATCAGCCTCTAGCATTTAGCCTCCATCGAAGTGCGTCTGAGCTTTCTTCTGTCTCGCGCCATGTAACAGCAGGCGTGCCCTCAGGCCTGCAACGATGGGGTAATGAGCTGGCTTAAGGTATGGCCACGATAGCGGCGAGAACCATCGCGTCTTGATGCCCGCGGCAACGCGGCATGACGCGCACGGGATAACCGGCAGCAATGCGGAGTTTCGCGGCATGCCGCGTGATATGGGTCGATGCCCGATTCGACGAAAAATGATGCGTTCCCACGAGGTGAACGTTCAATCATGTGCGTTGAGTGTGACATCACGGAGCCATGCCGACAGAGCAGCCTCCACTGCGTGCCGAGTTTTGGACCTTTGCTAAAGAAGCATTGACACATGAGAATGAAAAGACAAGTCAAACTGGCCAGGCCTGCCGAAAAACTGTTTTCAAGCGCGTCGTATACGTTCATATTCCTACTGCTTGTCCGGTATATCACCCCATCCCCCCCCTCTACTTGTTTAGTAGATTCCATGTTGCCCATTTCCTGAGGATTTAATTTGACAATGAATTGAAGTTATGCATGCAACTCATGGGAAAATAGTAGTTTGAATCTTTTCAATCCGTTATTTTGGAAGATACACAAGCAGAAACTACACATGCGGACACGCCGGCAGCGGCGGTCGTAGATTCGCCCGGCTGTGCTAAAGGAAGATACGTTGGAGCGCACTGACTCGCTGCTGCAGCACCTTCTGCTAAATACAGTGTTCTCGGCAGTTTTATTCAAATTCCAGTCTATTGAGGAACTTTTCCTTGTAGAAGCTGTGAGGTTGGTCGTGCAGAACTGGTAGTTTGCGATCGTTCCGATGTGAACAATCGCGGACTCCATGGCCGTGATTTTGAATTTGCGGATGGATGTTCATATTACGTGGTTAATATAAAGATACAGTCAAAGTGCAGCTTCCCTGGAAGTGGACAAGCGTCCGCCATTGCGAGGCGGAAAAAAAATGGTCCGGGAGACCGATTTTCCCGCATCATGCTTGACGCATTGTTTTTCCGGCCGCTAAGGTGGGGAAGCGAGTGTATTTCTTGTGTTTTACCGCTTTATACCCCCTCGAGGCCAAGGGATGAATGCACCATAACAAAAGAACGCCACCGTGCATCGGCGCAGTGCATCAATAAAAAAAAACAAAAAACAGCGCTGAACTCCAGAGCCTGCTTCAGCAGCGCTTTCAGGCTTTTTGCAACGCTCGTCGTTCGTCGCTTCACACGCCGTCTCCGGACACAATCATGCGATTATCACTCTTTCTTGCCTCGTGCTTGTTGTCGTAAGCTACGAAGAAATCCACGTTGCATCTGGCAAGGCATGTCATGCACCGCAATATTGTAAATAATCAGGTTTTCTTTCAATGTGTGGCGCATTGCCGTAGTTGCGATGAACGGCTCGCTCGTACCGCGTTCGAGCAGAGCGCGGTCTCGTAATCTTAACAAATCACCGCTTGTATTCGTATAGTATAGCGAACGAAAGATCATCCCACCGGTACAGAGCTTTGCAGTGCCTATATTTTTGATCGATTTCTCTAAGCATTCATTGTCGGACTTCGACTGCATTGTTTTCCACCATAAAAAAAAGGGATAAGAGAAGCAAACACTTTTTTGTTTTCTGCCAAATATCGTAGTTTCCGAATCACAATACAATAAGCGGAATACACTAACGATGGTTATCAGTTCGCGCAAAATTTCTTGGCCATTTTTACATGTCGCTACTGCAGATGCTTTGTGGTGCGCCCCAAAGGCTCCCGTTTTGAGGCAACACATCAGCAGGAGTAACATTTACATGTCATGCCTTTGAACGCCTAATGTCCCACATACTTAAGTGTAGGTGGCCACCCAATGCAGAGTGTAAATTCTTGTCATCCGCGTGCTAGTCCGACCACGATTCGCGTTACCTCTTTCTAAGCAATATTAGTATTTGTTGGGGGTTTAACGTCCCAAAATCACGATATAATTATGAAAGACGCCGTAGTAGACGGCTCCAGAAATTTTGACCACCGAGGGTTCGTTAACGTGCACCTAAATCTAAGTACACGGGCCTCGATCCTTCCAACCAAGAGTGCATTCTTTATTCTCGAGGATGTTCAGTACTGCCACCATCTCCCACGCGCAACCCTGGCGTAATATAAAGGCGAAAGCCTTTAATGTCTCATGCTCACGTCCGTCCGGTGTCCGTCCGGCGTCCGGTGTCCATCCGTCCGGTGTCCGTCCGTCCGTCCGTCCGTCTGTCCGTCCGTCCGTCCGTCTGTTCGTCCGTCCGTCTGTTCGTCCGTCTGTCTGTCTGTCTGTCTGTCTGTCTGTCTGTCTGTCTGTCTGTCTGTCTGTCTGTCTGTTTGTCCGTCTGTCCGTCTGCCTCGCGTCTCGCTGCGATTCGCGGTAAAAAAATTAAAAAAGAAAAGGCGCACACATTCGGTTTGTGTGTTATCCCACTGAGAGTGTAAAAGATAAGACATGGCATAGTCAGTGGAATGGCCGCACGCTTTCGCCGAACACACTTTGGAATGTACAAAGTGTCCTTCAATTTTTTAAAGAGCGTTGGTGCCGGTTACATTTTGCCGTTGGTTTCTGTAATCCGAAACATGCCGTTTCGGAATACGGAATTTGACAGCGAAAGCTGTTATGATTTCACAACAAGGGCCGTTTTTGCGCCGTAGTTGTCTGCCGCCGCCGGTGTCCGTAACCATTCTCGCGCGAAATAAAAAAAACTAAATAAATACCTCGGACATAATGGGATTCAAACCCGGGCCCTTTGCGTGGCAGCCCAGTACTCTACCACCGAGCTACGCCGGTGCTTGAAACTGCGTTGCATACTGACCCTATGCAGAAGGGTTGCCGTTGGTGGCTACTTTACGCCAAATTGGCTACTTTTAGACTCCGTTGGCGACGAAAATTTCCAGTTGGCGCCATGGCTCGTTTTTTAAACTTGTGGTTCTACGTATTCAAAATGGTTTTATTTATTCATCAATAGTAAAGACTCTCTTGATAATACCGCTTCTGTTCTATTTGGCTAGAAATTGGGCGATAATATTGCCGCGTCCATAGTTCGATCTAGCTGTGCGCTAGCGCCGACAAGGAAGACGACGGATCTCCTCGAGAGGCGCGGCACACGAGAGTGAAGAAGCAGACGTTCTTGCCGGCTCTCAGTGGAGCTCTGGACGAAGGGCCCCACACACTTTAGTTACTAATAGGAGGTATACTAATAAACGTTTCTTCTCTCTCTCTCCTTGAGTGTGTCTCCGAGTATTACACGCCGTACTTCTCTCAATAAAGCCCCTGTGTTTTATAACCTGCGACACTGGTGGAGGTGCGTGGTATCGTGCGAGACTCACGATCGGGAATGCAGTTTTTGTAGCCAAATTCGTGATCCTACCGGAGTGCTGCAAACCTCTGATACTGGGAATGGACTTCTTAAGAGAGTACGGTGCCGTTGTCAACATACGGGACGGCGTGATAGCATTCGCCTCTGACAAGCCCGTCACCCATGACGCAGACTAAGAACCCAGGGTGTTACGTGTGGTCGACAAAGACGTCTGCGTGCCGCCGCTGTCATGTAGTCTTGTTTCCGTCCATTGCGGCGTGCAATGTAATGAAGACGCTATAGCCGAACGCATTACTGCCCTTCTCTTTCGCCAAGGCATTGCCATCGCTCGTGGCATCGTCAGCTTAGTTGATAGGCGTGCGGAGGTGCTTCTGACGAACTTCACGAATGAGCGACGGCACATCGGTAACGGCAGTGCTGTGGCATACATCGAGGAGCCCGACTACTCTTACGACTGTTTTGCTATGCAAGGAGAAGCAACGGCTCGTTCAGCACCGCTTCCACCATCTGTCGACATCGGTCTGAGTTTAACACCGACTGAAAGATGCCATCTTATGGAGCTGCATGGCCAGTTCCAGGACTGTTTCTCCTCGACGTCGCAAGTGGGTCAAACGCCTCTGACTAATCACCGTATCATCACGGAAGAAACGGCAAGACCGATCCGACAGAACCCATATCGCGTCGCTCAGAAGGAACGTGAAGTAATACAGCAGCAGGTCAAGAAGATGCTAGAGGATGATGTAATCCAGCCATCCAAAATTCATCGGGCTTCACCGGTGGTACTCGTGAAAAAGAGAGATGGCAGCTTGCGTTTCTGCATTGATTACTGTAAGCTGAACAACGTTACGAAGAAAGATGTTTATCCGTTGCCACGGATCGACGACTCTTTGGACAGGCTACGGCATGCGCGCTACTTCTCGTCAATGGACCTCAAAAGTGGATATTGGCAAATAGAAGTAGATGAGCGCGACGGAGAAAAGACCGCATTGGTGACACCAGACGGGCTTTATGAATTCAAAGTCCTCCCTTTCGGCTTATGCTCGGCCCCAGTCACGTTTCAAAGGCTCATGGATACCGTTCTGTCCGGTCTAAAATGGAAAACATGCCTTGTGTACCTGGAAGACGTGATCGTTTTTTCGGCCACATTTGAAGAACACCTAAAACGGCTGCTGTCTGTGCTTCAAGGCATACGGTCCGCAGGACTAACATTGAAGCCTGAAAAATGTCACTTCGGCTTTGAAGAACTTCAATTCCTGGGACATGTGGTCAGTCAGGAAGGTGTTAGGCCTGACCCCGATAAAACTGCAGCGGTCGCCAAGTTCGCAAGGCCTGTGGATAAGAAGGCGGTCAGACGTTTCCTGGGTCTCTGCGCCTACTACCGGCGATTTATAGCTGACTTTGCGCACATCGCCTCTCCACTCACCGGCCTCACAAGGGAAGATGTTGCGTTTGTATGGGGCGAAGAGCAAGAAGCCTCGTTCAACGAGTTGCGGCAGCGTCTACAAACTCCACCCGTTCTTTCTCACTTTGATGAGGATGCACCAACAGCCATCCATACAGACGCCAGCAATGTGGACCTAGGTGCTGTTCTTGTCCAGTGCCAAGATGGTGCAGAGAGACTAGTTGCATACGCGAGCAGAACCTTGACACGTGCTGAGTCCAACTACTCAACAACTGAGAAGGAGTGTCTGGCTGTCGTTTGGGCAGTTGCAAAGTTTCGCCCGTATTTATATGGCCGCGCTTTCCAAGTCGTAAGTGACCACCACTCCCTTTGTTGGCTGACCAACATGAAAGACCCGTCCGGACGTTTGGCGCGCTGGAGCTTACTGCTTCAAGAGTACGACATGACTGTAGTCTACAAGTCGGGAAGGCAACACTTAGATGCCGACTGCCTGTCAAGATCACCGGTTAAACCACCGACTACAGAGGATGACGAATGCACAGGCTTTTTAGGAGTTGTTCATGCGGCTGTCATCGCTCGCCAACAGCAAGATGATCGGGAGCTCAACTCGCTCATAGAATTCTTGACAGAACGAGCCGCGAAAGCGCCGAGGGTGTTTTCGAGGAATTTATCATCATTCTGTTTACGGAACCGAATTATCTACAAGAATTTATCATCAACAGGAAGAAGCTATCTGCTGGTAGTTCCTGAAACTCTCCGCAGCGAAATTTTGCAAGCCTGCCATGACGAAGCCACCTCGGGCCACCTCGGTTTCACAAGAACATTGACACGCGTCAAAGAAAAATACTACTGGCCAAGAATCGCAGCGGAGGTGAAACACTACCTACGAACACGCATTGACTGTCAGCGGCGCAAGGTAGCACCGGTCAAGCCCGTTGGGCTATTGCATCCCGTTCCAGTCCCGGGAACTCCCTTCGCTCAAATTGGAATGGATCTTCTGGGTCAATTTCCGACATCGGACAGCGGCAACAAATGGGTTATAGTGGCGACGGACTACCTCACCCGATACGCGGAGACCAAGGCGATTCCGAGTGGCACTGCAGCTGAAAGGGCCCGGTTCTTCGTTGAGAACATTGTCCTGAGACATGGTGCTCCCACGGTCGTCATAACAGACAAAGGTACCGTGTTTACAGCCGAACTTCTGCGCACTGTGCTTACACGCAATGATACAGCGCATAGGAAGATGACAGCTTATCACCCACAAACAAATGGGCTTACGGAACGACTCAACAAGACTCTTGCCGACATGCTTTGCATGTACGTCGACGTGGAGCACAAAAATTGGGACCGAATTTCGCCGTACGTCACATTCGAGTATAATACGGCACGCCAGGAAACAACGAAAATGACACCGTTTGCACTCATTCATGGTAGAGAAGTGACAACGATGCTTGATGCTATACTGCCTCACGACTGCGATGATTCAGAGACAGACGCCACAGATTTACTGAGCGCGCCGAGGAAGCAAGACAGCTTGCCCGCGTCATAATTACCAATCAGCGAGAACTTGACGCCCAACG
The DNA here is from genome assembly GCA_030522465.1 of Rhipicephalus appendiculatus. NCBI lineage: Eukaryota > Metazoa > Arthropoda > Arachnida > Ixodida > Ixodidae > Rhipicephalus > Rhipicephalus appendiculatus. Next base: position 59,953 of record JALIZH010012248.1, read on the forward strand.
GTACAATCTCCGCCATCGATTCATCGCTTATAAACCTGGAGAAAGAGTCTGGGTTCAGTTCCCTGTACGACGGCGAGGCCTCTCGGAGAAACTCCTACGCCGATACTTCGGACCCTACAAGGTTCTGCGCCGTCTTAGCGACGTCACGTACGAAGTCGTGGCTGACGGCTCTTCCTGGTCGAAACGCTGTCAGCATCTGCGTGAGACAGTGCACGAGGTCCGCATGAAGCCGTATTTTTCCGAGTGATGTGAAAGCCCACCTTACGCATCGACTGTTACTTGGTGAGCATCGAGACGATGCTCACTCTGGCGGGAGGGTAATGCCGCGTCCATAGTTCGATCTAGCTGTGCGCTAGCGACGACAAGGAAGACCACTGATCTGCTCGAGAGGCGCGGCGCAAGAGAGTGAAGAAGAAGACGTTCTTGGCGGCTCTCTCCTTGAGTGTGTCTCCGAGTACGACACGCCGTACTTCTCTCAATAAAGCCCCTGTGTTTTATAACCTGCGACAATATCAAATGACATGGCTACTTTGGCTACTTTTGGCGTGAGTTCTGGTGCCTTTCCATGTCCACCTAACGGCAACCCTGCTATGCAGGCTTCACGTCGGGTAAGGAATCGCGTTAACATGTGTAATAAAGCGTTTCAGAAGAGTCATGTAACAACTAGGTGTCACACAATGCGAATTGCGTAATGAGCGGGCAGGATAAAAATCGTGGCAGGCCAACAGGGGGGACGCGACGCCCGTTGCGTTTCCTTCTCCTCGGGCCGTGGTATTCCATAACTATTTAACATGGCGCGAGTAGGTGACCTTAGCTCAAGTTCTGCGGACAATCAACGACGCTCTTCGGGCTGTCCCACCGCTTTCTCTGTTCCGCTCTCACCGTTAGCTACTACAGCTACCACAAGCATTTATGACCACAAGGGTTTGTTAAATCAATTATCTTGGACGTTAGTCGTCGGGATGGAGATGTATCACTAAGCGTCAACGTGGATACATGCACATTAAAAGGCGCTATAGCTCTCAAACACCAAAAGACATTCTGCAAGCTAACTTATATCAGTGTACAGTAAACATTCTACTACTTAAGTAAGGACGTGTTTTACTTTCGTGTTATACCGATTCCTATGATGCAGGGATCAACGATGTCTTTTTTCTTTGTCTTCTGATGGTGTATTTTGACGTCATTTCCGTGACGGAAATACGTCAGTGATGTCGTGGTGGACCCCGGCATAAGACACTTTCGTTTTAAAAAACAACAAGCGCACGCGAATAGAATCCCCCCACCTTCAGGCACCTTACATTTTGAGTCTGACACGTTTCCGCTACACCACACTTGAAAGACGAGAGGTGGTACCTTTTTTCTTCACCTTACAACTAATGTGGATGGCGCGACCTTTCACTTTTCCCAATTAGCAATGCAGATTTCAGTCTCTCCATCCTCGCGAGAATCCCCACAAGGGGTAGTTAATTTTGTTTCTCATTGCTGACAAACAGTACACATTGCTGTCGTTGGTGACCCGTCAATGTGCTGTACGTTTCATATACTAAAGCCGCAGTATACTCTAGACAAATCGTCGCTTAAGCATAGAGCTTTACTCCTTTTCTGTGTTCATGTTTCTTGCACTATATTTAATGATGGTATCGTACGAACACGCCCAGCAAGACACCCTTCTGAAGTTCATCACTAGTTACTTGGGCTCTTTTCAGTGTAACAATCTTCTGTCGACTAATCCTGCGCCAGGAGTCTCCCTAATACTCGTTAGGGAGACTCCTGGCGTTACATGGCAGTCGCATAGGTTTTTTGTTCCTTTTTTTTTCTGTTGCGCAAACAGCTGAAAGAAATGGCGTGGCTCTTTGGTAGAACATTTGCTTGCCATGAAGAAGGCGCCATTTTGATTCCAACTAAAATAGATTTTTATATCATTTACTAACTTCCATCAATCTCGAATTATCACTCACTACCAACGACGCCCACACCGGAATTTCTGCGAAGTGAGCTGTTCAGCGCTATCACGTCAATACTGCCTATCCCCACCCTTCAAACGCGAAACAACACAAAACATATCCTTTTTTGCGACAGGTTGCTAACTTATCAAAGTGCTAACGCACCTTCACAACGCAGCAAACCGATGCATGGTTTGTTCAAACATAGAAAAAAACCATCATGGTTGGTAACAATTGGAACATAAATTTACGCATATGGATATATATATAAGGAACAAGATAGAAAATACGACTTTCGTTGGCTTGGCACTGTATATTCTTAAGTAAGAATATACAGTGCCAAACCAACGAAAGTCGTATTTTCTTTCTTGTTCCTTATTCTATCGGGGTCCGCGTGATTCTTTTCCCACTAATATATATATATATATATATATATATATATATATATATATATATATATATATATATATATATATATATATATATATATATATATATATATATATATATATATATATATATATATATATATATATACATGCTCCCACACACGCGCTCCTACTAGACCCTGAATATAGAATTCGGTGGGCGTGCAATACCTAAAACAAACCATGTTACTAACGAGACAGTTGCTGGTAATATCGGTTCGACAGGGCAGTTATAAAAGTACCTTCAGCGTCCTATCACAAGATATTATTAACAGTAGGAAGTATCTGAAATGTGCTCGAATGCACAGGTAAAGGGTAGGATAATCCAGGCAGAATTGTCGATGTTCATTTCTGAATGAACTTACCATACTGCCTAGGTGGCAAACGAAGTCTTGAAAACGTCATGCGAAGGGTTCAACGTCTACAAACTGGTTTTTAGCGGAGTTTCACGCCTTAAAGGTGTACCTAGCAAGAAGTCTCATTCCGTTGCTGCGCATACACTTAGAAGACGCTTCCCATAAAGGCTTATCTGGCATCCTGTTTTTGTAACACAGGTATTGGGTGCTCATGCTGCCGTTGATATTGGAAAACTCGACGCATTCACCATATTTCATGGAGCCAAATAATTTCTAATAAATAATAACTCTTCAGGTATTACGCCCCCCAAACCAGGAAATTATTATGAAATACGCTGTTGTATCGGGCTCCGCAGAGTTCGATTCAATCTAAGCACATGGGGCCGCCAACATTTCGCCTCCATCGAAATGCGGCCGCCGCCGCCGCCGTAGTTCGATCACGCGACATTCGGGTCAGTAGTTGAGCACCATAGCCTCTGGAACACGGCGGCGGGCATCAAATCATTTCTGTCGTGATGGCCCGCGTCAACTGATGTGAATGATAGGCTGTGAAATTGACACGGCAACTGCAAGTATTCTATGCTCTGGAAAAATTTAGCGCGACTGCCAGAGCACTTAATCCAGTTTTTCTGATACGCACAACTGCGTCTTAGCGTCATCAACACTTTCTTTTCTTTGCATGTAATTGAGGCTTATAGATAATTCCTAGTCGGGTACTGTTATTTTCTTGCTGAGTGTAAGCACTTAGGAATTTATGTGCATGCGCCGCCAAAGGCTATGGCGCTGTAGGGTGACCCATAGGGCCAGAAGTCCTTATATAGACGGGCAACCACATTCGTAATAGTACATCGCAAGGAGAAGCAGCGAATGTAATGATTCCGTAAACACCAATGTATCGGTTTCGTGTTAGAGGCGCCCGAAGGCTCCTTGCAGCAGGGCACTTGACAGCGGCCATAGATGGGATGAACATTATGTGAGCAGTGACTACGTCGCAACCTCTTGCAACATATACTTCAATTATACATCATCATCATCATCATCATCATCATCATAAACCTTTTTCTGCATCCCCATCGCACACGTGCCCTTTTTGGAATGCTTTCTGTTACTATCAATGGCCAGCGGCTATTTCGTCTGGGCGCTGCATGCCCATTTTATCTTGATTTCAACTATTTCCTTAACACCCGTTTGTTTTCTGAGTCACTGTGTTCTCTTCTTCTCTCTTAAGGTGAAATCTACACATTTTCTGTTCATTCCCTTTTCTCTTTCTGAGCAGCCACCAGGCCTGTGGTATGCTGAGAGTTTAGTGTTCGCGTCGTGTTAGCCGTCACAGTCCAAACGATTGCAGCAAATCTGGTAGCAACGCTAAAGGCAGGTTCAGTTATGGGCACAAAAAATAATATTACTTGAATACAGTGGTACAGGTAGTTCTCAGTGACCGTAACATTTTGATGCTCCTGGCGTATACTGTACCATGCAATACGGGATACCACTGCGTTTGCTGTCTGTCATCTAGCTTCGCGCCGCACATGAGGAGACCCTGCCGTATTTCCGAATGGCCAATAAATAGCCCTCTACGTACGCTTCTCCCAACAGTGTCCCGCTTTCCGTGGTACGGTAGAGGCCAGTTGCTGAATGAAAAAAAATGTTGTTGCACTTTTCTGCTGCGGCTTCCATTTGGACAAATAGCTTCGATAAATTGAAGATTGTGGCCGGGCTGATTTCCTGATCCGACGCAGTCTCACATCTCAAGAGCGGGGCGTTTGGTTAATTTTCAATGCTTGCATTACTCTGTCTGTCCGTCAATGCTTGGTGTAGTTTTCAGCACTCTTACAAATACGAACCACTTCACATATCCGTGCTTTCAGAACCTGATTTGTTACACGTTATTGAACCTAGGCACACTAACCATATTAGCGGAGCGGGGCAGTTCCAATGCTCTCCTGTTTTATTTGTGTTGATTTAAAGTGATTTAATGACGGCATATATATTAGTTCAGTGCAATTTCTGCATGGTTTGTGTGGCCGATGAACGTATTTATGTATTACAGCAAGTATGTAAGCGTCGCATCCTCTGCTATACTCGCGGACAACATTTCTTGGCAATGCAGCGAAGGCTACAGAGCCAAATCGCGCGTATCCTACCGCTAATGAATGTAGCCCTACAATTGTGTCCTCATTTTCTACATGAGATATGAAAAATACTGCCTTTATTATTGACATGCAGCTTATTGACACAGGACGCAACTCACACCAGTAATATATTCGTAATTGTTTGAATATATTCGCTGTCACTTCGCGTCTTTGAACGCGTGAGAAAGCCGCGCCTTTTACGTGTACCTCGAACGCCAAGCGGCGTCTGCGTCCATATGAAACACTGATCGCGCACAGCCACCACTTTCCACAGCGATACAGAACGCATGACATACCGGACTACTTCGCGTAGTAGTAGATGTGCAGAAGCTCCGCCCCTGTAGCTTCCCCTTTTATTGCGAAGAAAACTTTTCTGCGAGTAAAGCTACCATAGGACACCTGTATAAAAGTCGAATGCGTGCTGACTTTCATACGTAAAAAATTCCAGGTTTGCCTTCCGTCAGCCTCTGTGTCCTCCCCAACGTTTCCCCGAGGTTTTAGCTGTGAATTTCCCTCCTCGCTCCTTTCGTGCATTGCCCCTTGCCTCCGATCGACAGGGGGGCAGTGAACTGAAGGTTATGTTTACTATCGGTCGTCTTGCTGATGCTCGGGAATGTCCCGGAAACATAAACAGCTTCGGTCATCTCCATACTACCCTTTCGTAGTACTTCCGCCAAGCGACGTCATGAGCAAGGTCGCTTTTGGATGTTGATCAGAAAGACCGTGCCTATGAGCGGGGGCACTTTTTTTCCCCTTCTTCAGTACTCATACTAGCCGCCTCCCACTCGCTGATCCTTCAGTATATTTTTAGCGCACAGTTTCCAAGGGCTCTGCGCACATTTTTTTTTTTAAACTTGGAATGACATTTCAACTGGCAAAATCAGATGAAAAAAAAAAAGGAAATCCACGCATCTCCACGAAGTGAATCATGACGCTTGGGCGAAGCTCTGAGTATCGTGTAACCGTATGTTACCCGAGCGTCGCCCCATATAATGTCAATTTAGTGACGTAAAGTGACATAAAGTGACATAAAGAGTCGACGAAAAAGCTAGCTCCTAAGGTCCATAATGTCTGCTTTGTAGTCGCCGACTAGTATAAAGGCTTCATTCTTAGAGGTGTTTTATATTGTTCCGTCACAATTATGATTGATGTTCGTCTGTTGTAAACTTCTTTTGATTCACATACACACATATGTTTCGACTATAGCAAAGGTTTTCTATATACCTTGACAGCGGACAGTGAGAGTCGACGACATAGCTAGGTACTCAGTTCCATAATGTGTACGTTCAAGTCGCCGACTTAGTTTAAAGGGTTTGTAGTTGAAGATGTTTCTTATTGTTACGTCACAATTATGATCGATATAATTCTATTATTAAACCCTTTTTTGTGTTTCAGATATGCTTCGACTGTAGCCGTGACAACGGACACCGTAGACGGACAATCCTCGCCCTTAAGGTGCTTCGCCCCTAAAACAATCGCTTACATATTGTGTTTAATTCATACGCCAACTTCGAATAAAGTGACCAATGTCGGGAAGCAGTTTTATTACATGACATATGCATCTAAGCTTCTCTTGCATCCATTCATCGAATCAGCGATTTATTTTTAGGTTCACAACGTAGTGACGTTTGCACGTAATAATATTGTAGCATTTAGCACTCCTCTCGTCTAGCTGTCTTCCTGTGCTCCGTCCTTTGTGTGCTCTTCTGTTATTTTTTAAGCATTTAATAGACTTCCCTCAGGCCTGCAACGAGACGGCCACGCTAGCAGCAAGAACACTCGCGGCATCGCGGCATGACGCGCGCGTGAAAAGCGGCAGAAATAGGGAGTTTCGTGGCATGCCACATGCAATGGGTGCGCTCCCAATTCTGTGGCAAATGACGCGTGTCCCAAAGCGAATAACCCAGCAGGAGCGACGAAGGTGATGTCACGGAGCCATGGTAACCGAACGGGCTGCGACCGGTCCCCACCGGGTTTTCAGGGGAAACGTTTTCCAACGCAACACCGCGACTGATAAGCAGAAAAAAATATAAAAAATAAATAAATAAAAACACTCTGGGTGCTGGGTGCGAGATCTTGTCACGCTGACACGCGGCAACTCGGCGCGCGCGGCGTGACAGGCACGCACTTTACCGCTATTGTCACCGTACCCTTAACAGGCCACTTCTCGTTCGCGCGCTCGGTGGTTCTCTTTGTGTTAGCCGATATCGGCGCATGCAAGCCTGCTCTATTTGTCTTGCGGAGTTGCCCTGTTCGGCCCGCAATCCGTGACTGTCGCATTACGCTTCTTGGGTTAATAAACCAGCGTTTGTTGACATCCTGCCTCGAGTGTCTCTTCTGCGCAGTGTCGGAGAGTCGAAGAACCGGCCGCAGACACTTTCTGCGTTCTAGGGTGCAGGTGTATCACTCTTGATCAGGTCCTTGTTAAATACCGGCTATGTCCAGGTAATCATACGAAAAATGCCCGGGTTCCTGGCTATATCTAGCACTCTAAACGGGACCTTATTAAGAGTGTTGGGTCCATTCCCTGACACGCTCGTATGGTAAGCCTCGTGCATACCCGTCTCCACAGAAAAAAAAAAAAGGTATTTGGTTAAAGTAGCGATCTGTGATCAACGGTGTAACAATTTCAGCCTGTCAAGAATGCTGCTCCATGCAATCCATAAACCTTATTGTACTCTCAACAAACACAAAGTATACTTCCATGTTAGACGCCCCACAAGCACAAACTTACAATGGGGTCTCAAGTTGCAGGCTGAAGTATATATAAACCCATTATTAATAGCATATAACATAGATCAGGTCTCTAACACACTAACCAAATATATACAAACATGATTGGCAAAGAAGCTTTAAGAGCAACGTCTCTGCAGGATAAATTTTGTCCACATCCGAGGGATATACGTCACCGAGCTATTCAATGAACCTGTCTCTGTGGCACATCTGCATCTCATTGCTATTGATGATCTTCTTGTCCACGCTAACTGTGCTGCTCATTTCACAAAAAGAATGTACAACGTTTATCACAGTCTTATGACAGCCTTAAACCATCCATCATAAAGACCCTTTCTTGAAGACAGATGATTGAAGTTAATTGTTTCTCTCAACCTATTCGAAATAACATCCGTTCGTAGTTTTTACAATGCCGAAAGTGAGCCCATGTGTCTCCAGTTCTTCAGTTCCAGCCAGACTACGTTTTTCCGCATCAGTGCAATGAGGACATGGCGTATTTCGAACTCACTGGAAAAGCTGATGATTTAGCACGTTTCGTACGTAGTGTATCTACGTTTTTAAATATGATGTCATCTCCATTTCTGTAAAATCAGCTGTTACATCAGCTTTGCCGGCTGCTTCGCCGGGGACATTTCTTGCAGGATTTTCAAGCTCACCCATAATGTCACATCAATATTCGGGATTTCAAAGCAGAGCTGTTATGGCGGTGGTTTGCAGTGTGTCGTAGATAGAACATTAGCATCATCACAAACCGGCACGCACTGTCACCATCCTGTTCTTCGTCGCCTTGCTAATCTTCCTCTTCTGCTTCGCTCGCATAACACTTGGGCCGATTTGTCTGGCTTGGAGTGCAATAACCCTGATGGGCGAGATAACTATTACAGAGAGAGAGAAAGAAAGGTGAATATTCTTGGCGAAGAACATTTCTTCATGAGGTGAGACTTGAACCCGCGTCCACACCATCCGAAGGTGAGCGTCGTAACCAGTCGGTTATCCAGACACGATAGCGGAACATAGCATAGCCTAGGGTTGTACAGTACAGCACGGGGGTGGGATAGGGATGTGGTAGTGAGAAGGAGGTAAAGGAGGAGGGGAGAACGAGTAGAGAGAGAGGGACATCAACAGAATGAAGGAAAGAAAGAGTGAAAAAGACAGAAGGCGAGAGAACGGCTACAGAGAGAGAGAGCAAGAAAGCTGTAGGAAGAAACAGAAAGAGATAAAAAAGAGAAAGAAGACATGGCACAGAAAAAGAAGTTAGAAAGACAGAGAAATAAACAGATATAGAGATGAAGAAATAATGACACAGACGCAAACAAAATTTAAAGAAAAAAAGCAATTATAGCATGTATAGTATAGTATAACAAATGGCAGGAAGGAGGCAGACAAGTGGGTAAAACCCTAGCCAAGCCAGGACCAGCTGGTTACCCGCGAGCTATGATGTTACTCAGCGTTGCGCAACTTAATGCCAGCTGCCCTATTTTTCACGTGTTTAGTTACGAAATCTTTAATAACCAATCTGTGAACTGTACAGTTCAGAATTAAACTTTTCTGCGACAATCCTTACCTCATTGCAGTAGGTAGAAACACTACTTTGCCTTTGTTTTAAACCTATATTGCATAAATTATGTGTATGTCAGTTTCAAATATTTCTTGATTTCTATCATCAGGTGGGCAAACTAGAATATATGAAAACATTTTCAGTTTTATTTTATTTATTTATTTTATTTATACATACTGCAGCCCTATACAGGGCTATAGCAGGAATGGTACGAAAACAGGAAAAAATGCAAGAAAATAACACAAATAGCAAAGCAAGAACCCTCGTAACAAAGCAATATTGAAAATGAAGTTGATTACACATTAGAAAGATGTCCAATTGCAACAATGAAGTCTTTCAGTGGCAAGCCGCGAATGTTACCAGGCAGGGAATTCCAAAGCGCTATCGCACGCGGAAAAGAACTATACCATTTTGACTGTATTAATGAAGATACAGGACTGTACCAAAAATGGCACACTAGGCGGATGGACGAGCAATTGCCTAGGTAGAAAAACAAAATCTCTCTAATTGCGGTGTTACAAGCGTGATCTGTAGTATAAAGGAGAGGAATTGGTTCCAGTGTTCAGGCGTAACAGAGCATTTCACTTAGTGCATCTGATCGCCTATATGTATGTACAAAATGGCCGCTTACACATTTGTCGGTTGGCATGTTGCCGCCTAGTTATACATTTCGCGCGAATTACCAAAGTCTTCTTTGCGGTTAAGAGCGCCACTTGCCGAGTAAGTCAAAAGCGCTAAATATCGACTTCAACTTGTAGTACCTCACAATTTTTTTTAATTACTCACGCCAATAATATAACAAAAATTTGCCAAGTACTGATCTTGCTACCCCGGACTTTCGTGAAGGATGTAAGTGCTACTACCAGAACTTGAATCCTGCACACCAGAGCTAAGATGCATGATCCGAGCCCCGTGTTTAATTATACTTTAACAGTGCAGCCCAACAGAGATAGCCGCATATTGCGCATTTCGTCAGTGCAATGCATACTGTGCAGCGGCGTAGCCAGAAATTTTTTGCGGGGGGAGGCGCCTCCTTGATTTTTTTTTTTTTTGGGGGGGGGGGACAATTCTTTGAAATGGCCATTTCTCGCTCTGTATGCCATGACGAAAAAAAATTTTCAGGGGGGTAGGGGTGGGGTGGGGGGGAGGGGGGGCACGTTCCCGGTGTGCCACCCCCTGGCTACGCGACTGATACTGTGCCAAATATGGCGCATTATGATTTTCCGCTTTATACCATAGTGCAAAAGCAATGAGAAAAGTAATACTGAACATGAGTTTTTAAAATCTCGAGATGTGCCAAAATTTTTTTGACGCTTTTGTAGTGAAAAAAATATAGTAAGAAAAAAAATCGAAATCGCTGTTCTTCACATATCCAAATGGCACGTGCACTGTGAAATCTTTTAGCGTCTGTTTTTCATACGGCTGCAGGGATGGCATCGCTTTTTTATGCTAAATGTGCATAACATAAAAATTACTATGGCAGTGTCACAGTCTCAACATGGTCTCTTGGGCCCGCATTAAAAGTAAATGTTAATTGGTATGAGCCCAATATGGGACGCTATGCAGTAAATAGTTAAGCACGCATTTTTTCAGTCGCTATAGAGTTTCGTTAGCATTTTGGATTATGGTATTTGTTTTACGCAATGATTATGTATATTCACGATTTCGCGCTTGCTGATCGGCTTTGCCAGTTCAGAAAATTCTATTTAGTCCTCGAGGTAATAACTTTCATCAATTTTGTGTCTATATTATGTCTAACTCCATTTTCGCGTTTCTCTCTCATTTATGTCTATGCTTAAATGTCAAACCGAGTGCAAATTATGGCTCAACATGCCTTACATTTATTTCACAATGCATTTCACAATAATTTCTTAAGTGTGATGTCCCAGTAAGTGCCATGACTTTTTTGTTTCAAAGGGTCTGTAAATATACCCAGAGAAAGCACCTGAGAGCGTTTCGTCATTCTTCGAGGCCAGTGTTTCTACCTACGAAGTTTGGCAGGTTTTGACGAAACGTGACATTTCAAACTATGGAATTTTTAAAGCGGACAAAGTATCGTGCGCAGAGGGTTGCCAAATTTTAGGCCACGGGGTCTTGCGAGCCCGTCAGGGTCCAGCGCGGCGCTGCGGTTTATGGAAAGCTCCAGATAAATCTCGTAGGGAAACAAACGCACGACTGACTATCGCTGCTGCTTTAGCGTTCGCAGAGCGCGCGAGATCTGATCACGCTGCCGTGCGGCGACGCGCTTGCCAAGGCATACTACTGCTACCATGACAGCACTCTTAATAGGCGGCTTGTCGTTGGCAAGCTGGGTGGTCCCCTTTATGTGGTAGCCTAAAGGGCCGCAGGCAAGAGTACTGGATCGGTCTCCCAGAGTTACCCTGTTCGGCCCGCCATCCTTGTCTGTAGCACTGTGCTGTCTCTTCGGTAAATAAACACACGTTTGTTGACAATATGCCTTCCGTGCCTGTTCTGTGCCGTGTCATAGATTCGATGAACGCGTCAGCGGCGTCACTGTGCCCTGTGCGTGGTGGAGGTGCGTAGCATATCTTCCCGCCGCGTTCGCAGTGTACGCCTCGTGCATCCCGTTTCCACAAAAAAAGGTCCTTTGGTAGAAGTGCTGATCTGTGGTGAAGACACAAACAATATCATCCTGACAAGAATGTTGTTCCATTCAATCGATGAATCATATGTTACTGCGAACAACCACGAAGTATACTTTCACGTTAGGCACCCCATACAGTATAGAACGCCCTTGAGAAAACAAAAACGTGCGATGGTTGGCAAATCAGGTTAAAGAACAACGTATGCGTAGGGTACTCTTGGTTGACTTGAGAGGGAAGTAGGCCACCTAGCTTTGCAATGAAAATGCGTGTGTGGCACTTCCCACTCTCATCGCTATTCAGGTGCTTCTTGTTGCTAAATTTACAGCTCAGATCACAAAAATAATGGATAGCTTTTAACGCACATTTATGACAGCTTGATGCCATCCATCATAGAATACGCTTTTTTTGATGACAGATCGTTCACTGGAGCAATAAAGTTAAGCGTTTTTATCAGCGTATTCGAAACTAGATTACTTTATAGTTTTTTCAATACCGAAAGTGAGCCAACGGGCATATAACTATTCAGTTCCCTTACGTCAACCTCCTTGTCTATCAATAAAATGTGGGCGCGAAGTATTGTCAAGTGACTGCCATATTTGAAGATTTAAAATATTTTGTACTTTTTCTCACGTTTTTTAAATATGAAATCGTCCCCCTTTTAATAAACACGACCGTTATAACAGTTGTGCTGACTGCTTCCGCGCGGAGAGCTCTTGTAGGGTCCTTCCACTTCCCTGATAGTTACACGCCGATGTTCGGTATTTTTTTCGGTTTCTTATATTTGTAAAAAAACATGGCTGATCCCTCCGTCATAGGAATCGGTATAACACGAAAGTGAAACGCGTCTTCGCAGAAGTAGTGCTAGCGATATATGAAAGCTTGTACAATGTCTATTGGTGTTTGACAGCTATAGCACCGTTTGACGTGGATACACCCACGTTGACGCCTAGTGGCAAATCTCCATCGCGACGACTAACCCCCATGGTCATGAATTAACCGTTGTTGTAGCTGAAGTTGTCAACATGATATACCTGGACACAGCGGATCGTGAATCCAGCGCGAAGACACCTACAAGCACGTAATGAACACTGGCACTAGATATGCGTGTCTTCAAAGAGAAGTGGTGCGGTGTGCGCTCCTGAGTATTAAGGTAACCTACTCCTGCGCTCATGCATACACTACCACGCTGCGCTTTCAACAACGCGGGAGGCAGAGGTTCGTATCTTGAGCCGCGAGCGCGAGCCGCGAGCGCGCGCAGGCGTTCTCCGTCCTGCTGGTCTCTGTCTCGCTCCAACAAGGCACGACATTCGCCCGTCAACATCGCTGCCTTGCGGCCGCGCTCACTGCAGCAGTTTCATTAATCGGTGCTGTCGCACCCGAAGTAGACGGCGGCGAAACAACGTTGGTGCACGTGGAGGATGCACTACTGCGACAAAGAGCCGTCACACGCTAATGCGAAGCTAAAGGCAAAGAGCATAACTACATCGGCGACTCCCCGATGCTAGAGCGGCCATTGTTTTTCACTGCTATCGAGACGCACTTCTCTTCCCCGCTCACAGGCGGCGACACCGACACGCCACGCCAACAGAGAGCACCGTGCGAGAGAGAATGTGTGAGAGATATAAGGTGCGTTTGTAGAGAGTCTTGCAACTGCTTCGATAGCTCAGTCGGTAAGAAACCGGGCGCTCTTCGTCGCGGGCCAAGAGTCAGAGCTTCGATTCCCGGCGGGGGGAACATTTTCACACCAATTTTTCTTTCTCATTTGGTAACATTAATTATATAAACGTCATATCCGTAACGGATATGCTTGGTGGACCCCGGCATAAAACACTTTCGTGTTAAAAAATATATAATCTATCTGTGAGCTGTACAGATCAAAATAGAAGCTTTCCACGGCATTCAATATGTCATTACAATGGGCATATTGCCCATTGGAATGACTTTGCAAATAGAATATAGTTTTAATTCGTCATTTCTTCAATGCGAAATCGTAGAATATACATACGAACTCATTGGTGACAACCGCGTTTCGTGTCCTTGGTAAAGTGAACTACTCTTCGAAGGCTATCTTTTCCTCTTAGTAACACATCAACTGATCGGTGCCTAATGTACCAGTTCCGTTGTGCAGGTACTTAAAAAAATCCCTGTGTTTATTATTCACTGTTATATTTGCGTGAAACGATACTTCTGTCGAATAATCTCTCAGGTAACTTACATTAGCTATGCGACGCAACTTTCACTCAAAGCTTGCCCTACCAGATTTTTTGGCAGAAAATCAAATGCAATCCTTGACATTGCTCTAAGAAAAAAATTTTCGCAGCGTCTCCTCTGCTGGTGAAGCTTCTGATCACCACATCCGGGTCATGCTGATGTAAGGTCACGTGATGAAAGAAAAACGTAGGCCAAGGCTCTGCTGTTGGCAATTTCGACATATTATTGCCACATATGAGGCTTTCGTAACTTAAGTCTGACAGCTCACATGTGGAAAGGTTAAATAAATTTCATAGGTGAAACATGAGCGAAGAAACGCGCAAGAGTACTGACATGGAATATAAATCATAATGCACGGATATATGACACTAGCATCACATTTCGAACGCATGCTCTTCTGAAACTATTAAATGTGTTGTTCCAGTCTAAGGTCTAGTTTCATAGGTGACAGGAACTGATCTTATGCAACAAAAATACTACCTCAAAGCTTCCCATGGCCAGAAGCCAGCTTCAGGACAATTGTGTGCCACTTCTCAACGCATCTATGGGTAAGAGGCCTTCTTTCTGCTTGTATTTACGTGATGAGTAACGGGCCGGCTTAGAATTTCTGCGTTGACTTAAGAAAAAGGACCGAATTTGGACACTTAGGCAGTGACTAAACTGTGTTGTATGCACCTTTTTACTGCAAGGAGATTCTGTGCCCATATTCTACAGTGTCACTACCAAGATTGCATGTAACCGCTCAGTCAAATACATGCATTGCTTGTGTTTTCTGAAATTTGCAAGCTTTAATGAAAAGCATCGGCCAAAAAGTACCTCCCATATTAAATCTCATTGTACTTCCGGACCTAAGCCAAGAATTTACTTGCAATGCAGTTGTTTCCTCCCCACCTCCTGACAACACGCAGTTGAATTCGTAAAATATGCGGGTCTTGCCGGGTATTGATTTGCGACAACCATTTGCGAGAAATGCATAATGACCATTCAAATCGATGCGTTTCTGGCGCGATAAACATGTTGCACTTGGCGAAACACCCATATTTTCAGCAGTGCAATCCTGGCTGTGGCAACGGGAGTGGCACCCTTGAGCTGACTTACGAAGCATTATTAAGTGAGTATGGCCGTGCTATCCACGGTAGACACAGTCAGACGTGACATAGCATTAGCATCAGAGAGAATTTTATAAAACTACGTACGATCATTTGATGTTGATGAAAACCTTTGAGAGAGCATTGCTGATGGTGTGTAAGTAATGGCCAACAATTAAGTAAGCCCGTTATTGAGGCACATTAAATATGTGGTAGAGTATATGAGTAAAATGGTGACGCGACGGAGAATTTCAACGGAGAATTGATAACGTGGTAGGACTGGTCGATGGTTTAGTATATCGTGTACGTTAGTAATATCTAATGTTAAAATGCAGTGGAAGGGTGTAGAAGATTTACGAAGTAGTTACCTAAAGATCTTTACGGCACGTAAGAAAAATCTACACCTGGCACTAGAGGCGCAAGGCGGGTGAAACGAACAGTGGAACTAGTGTTGGACCTAGCTAACTTTTAGGAGAAAAATTAGCGCGAAATGACACAAGCACGAGAAGGGAGGACACAACACGTGCGCTTTTTTTTTCTCCTAATGTCTTACCAACAAGTACGAATTTCTCCCCTTGTGCTAGCTAACTTTTGCTAGCAATACCAATCTATCGCTTGAGATGCCAAGTTTTTCCTAGTAGTACCAAGTACGGCCACACTTGGCTAATCTCCGGTTTTTCTCGGTTCCCCGCACCGATTGTTATTCACGTCAGTAGTTGTTACGCAATGTTACATTGATTTTAGTTACGTGCCTCCTTGTTGAGTAGTCTTACACTGATTTTAATCCCGTGACTAGTTCTCACGAGTTTTTTAGTGCCGTGATTAATTGTACGTTACGGGATCTTATGTGAGTTTCAGTCGCGTGAGAAGTTCTTACGTGATGTTACGTGATTTTAGTCGCGTGACTAGTTACGTATTACGTGATTTTAGTGACGTGACAAGTTGCGCAATTTTACGTGATTATAGTCATATGACTACTTGTTACGTGATCTTGCGTCATTTTTAGTCCCATGACTAAATGTTACGTGTTTTTAGTCCCGTTCCTAATTGTTACGTGATTTTAGTTCCGTGACTAGCGATTACTTGATGTTACGTGACTTTTAGTCAGGTGTAACAGACTCGCCCCTCATTTGATACATTTAGCTGAGCGCCGCTTACGTTCAGCCCCGCAAAGATGTACCGTGCCGAAAGGGTGCAGGGAACTGCATAGATTTCGCGTTTTTCACGAGCGCGCCTTGCCAAGACGTGGTCAGCTTGGCTGCAAAAGCGACGGCGACACCAACAGGACGCACCTTCACGCTCCACTCAATTGACTTCACTAGACAGGTGCGTTCGACGTCCCGCTGCTCTCACGAACGTTCTACGCACGCGCACTACAGTTCCTGGTACGCGTTTGCGTGTAAGTCACTAGCACAAGCAGATCTCACCAGAGCGGGGCGTAAGCACTCGGACAAAGGCGTGGATAGTTATTCTATTCCCGGCCACACAAATCGGCGCGCGTTTTGCGGGAGCGAAGCATAAGTTGAACAGGAAGCGAGCGTGAACGGGTTCATGATGATGACACTCCTTGTTCGCGCTACCCGGCGCAACTTAAAGCTTAAAGAGCCGCGCTCTTAAAACCGCTACGGTTGCCTATTTGTTGGGGACTTCGACTTTTGCTAGTCGCGGGATCGAATCCTAGCCGTGGCGTCCGAATTTCGACTGAGGCAAAATGCTTCACACCCGCGTACTTAGATTTAGCTGCACGTCCACAATACTAGATTGTCGAAACTGGCGTATTTTTCCACTGCGGCGTCTCTCACCGTGGTTTATGGAGGTAAAACCTCAACAACTGTAACATTTTAAAGGCAGTTGAATGTGTTCACTTTTACGTAGAATGGCACGAAACTATAATCGCTGGCAAAACTACTCTGTTATTGCCAAGAGTTAAGGTGAATATAATTATACTGTCATTAGTGGTGAGATGCCCATCTTTGAATACCTGATCTGCTACATTCATGTATGTAAAGGGCCCTCCAAGACCATTCAAGACGTCATTGTTTTACATATTTTACTTGCGTGTTGCGTAGGCCGAAGGCTGAATAGATTAATGCAACAATAACGGCAGCGATAGGGGCACGAAGTCTGAAGGTATTCTGCCTAGAAAATTTGAAATACAATATAATAGACGACTATTCCTCTTGATTTTCGCAGGGTCACTTGACCCTGTTTCCATCGCCCTGTGACGTTATGCGGCCCTCCAATGAAATGAACTGAAAGCTCTTACGTACGGGAAGCTTGCATTAGATATTGCCGGTGATTTCCAACGTATTAATGCCGCCGTTGCGATGGTAACACTGTGGTGCATGAGTAGTGAACCGCACGGGCGAGACGAGGCAGTTGGCGCGCGCCTCAATAATGTTTTCTAGTTTTAGTGTTTTTCTTGTTGTCACGGCGTCTGTATTAACACTCTTGCATTTCTTCCCGCCAGTTTCTTCAAACAACGGCCCCTGGAGTGTCCCCGGCCATTTTCCTCGAGCTCCACGGCGCTCGGCGCAATCTTTGCCCAGCGCAGCAGTTTTCAAGCTGAAAAAGTCGGAGAGCTTTAGTTTATTTCCCGTTCAGCGAAAAAGCATGCAAAAGAACACAAAGAAAATAATCCCTGTGCTGACGCAACGCTGCGATCACATCTAACGCTACACTTGCCCAATCACAGGCCTGCACCAGGCGTCGTCATTTCCGCTCGCAATGGCTCTGGCGAGCTCCACTACCTGTTGATGCGGTCAAAACAGAGGTAGGCTCTTCAGAAAAAGTGTTGGAGGGCCCCTTTTAAGATGCCTTGCGCTATATATTTTTGCGAAGTAATGCGCGTAGTGTAACATTTGTCAAAGCAATTAAACAAAGTGAAAGAACATTTTTACTATGTGGTATTTGCACAGCCTGTACTTTCCGTTGGAGATTCGCCAAATATTTATTTATCTTATCTTTTTTTTTCCAGACTACTGGTGCGACTGCGACAACTTGTGGGTTTTTATACACCCTTCGTTCGCTCACTGGCTCGCTTGCAAAAGAAAGGAGACGCGCTTGTTTTAACAATACCATAGGTATCATTATGTCGTCTTTCATGAGACGTCACTTTACGTTTTATGGAATAATTTGTAAATCTTTTGGTATCATGATCTTGCGCAGTCGTCAGACTTCGAATTCAGCTGAGGATGTGTTTTCCTGGAACAAGTTGTACCTAATCTACTCCGTCGCTTGCCTTTCGGTGTGTGCCTTCGTTGAGCTAGCCTACTTTTATCAGCTTTGGCTCGCGATATTTGTGCACGATGTGATTTTCATGACAACCATCGAAGCAATCCTCTTCGTCATCGTGCATGCCAAGACAGGGCTGAATGCATTTCTCATATTCTTCAAAATGAGAAGCGTCCACACTTTCTTTAATGAATCATCGAAGTACGAGCAGCGAGTGCAGTTCGTCGCACCAGAGAATCCTCGTATGCTGACACCTACAAGTTACTTGATTCGGTTCCTCCTTCTGGCAACATTTGCTGCGAACGTAGGCACCTGCATATACCTCTCGTTCTTATTCGTAGACCAACTCGGTTGCGGCCCGGTCTTGAGCACAACCTTGAAGATTACGTGCATCGCAGGCAATTTTATATTTTTCGTGCTCGACGCGGCAGCTTTCCTGGCTCTCAGGCCCTGCTGTGAAGTTTTACGTTTGTACATACAACACCAGCACGCATATCTCAGGTCGATCGTGAAGAGCAACCCCCGTGACGGCACTGACCTCGAAAAGCGAGCACGATTGCTAGAAAGAGTCAGATTGAACCTCTGCGCCATTTTGCACCTCAAGCAAAGTCTTAACACGATCTGGGGGGTATGCAATTGCCGCCTGTGGCGCAATGGTGCTCTGTATCACATGCATCGGCATCTACTTGAACTTCGTCGAAGAGTTCTGGACGCTCGAGCACGTGCTCGCGATCTTGTACACCATTTCAACTGGCCTCGATTTTCTGGACATCGTCATCCTCAGCGATAACATGGTTAGAGAAGTGAGTAAACACCTGCTTCCTCACATTCTTTCAAAGTTCAAAGACAGCATTTCCTGCACGTGAGAACATCTCTAATTGCTGATTGGGGCTGCCCAGAATGTGCGTGACGGGCAGGGTTTAGCTTTCACAATCAGCAGTGTTTAATTGCGTCGCCATATATTAAATACGAAGCATTTCTTAGCAAAGCAAATGCACTATGAGCGTTTCTAGCTACGCATCTATCTATCTATCTATCTATCTATCTATCTATCTATCTATCTATCTATCTATCTATCTATCTATGTATCTATCTATCTATCTATCTATCTATCTATCTAGCCACCTACATCTGGGTGCTCTCGTGATCGCCTCCCTGACTTTGTGTGGACCAAAATTGGTATGGGAAAGTAAGGGGGTTTGGCGAATATGACTGTATGGTCATGGCAATAATAATGGGAAAATTCTGACGCGTAGGTTTTCAGACCCTTTCATCCAGACACGTGTGGTACCGTATACAATGGGTCGCGGTGTGCGAGTATGCGCCACAGGTGAAACGGTGACAACGGACATTGGTAATTGAAAAGCACGAGCGTTAACACAAACTGACATCGACAGCGTAGACCCGACACATGCAAAAAAAAATCAAGATGGTAGCAGAAATCGAACCCAAGCATTCAGCACGGCAGTGTGGTATCCTGCCACAAAGCCACGCCAGGTCTTGAAACTGCTTTGGGAAAAGACGGTATGCAGCCATAATGTCTATTCAACGTCAATTGTGATTTCAGTGCTGGCTATCCAATTTTTTAACAAGACCATAAGCATTGCGTAGGTGCTCTTACAATACGGGCGTCACCTAGGTTTAATTTCAATTGTGGTTCCTATGTTGTTAACTAGTCTCGTAGAGTAGTCTAATGAACACTACATTTGTACTCCTATGAATCAGCAAGCTACATTTGCTTGACCTCGGAGCAAAACGCTAACGACAGTTACCTATGATACTAACATCATTGCACCGTAAGGTGCACTTCGTTTAAATAGTACTGACGTCTGCGCTCTTGCGTGGGTACTGACGATTTCAAAAGATTTACTCCGACTTAACTCAACAAAAGTATTACAATATAGCATAGACGTTTCAACCCCCATGCGGGTGGCATCTTCAGTATACACTAACCCCAAATGACCGGAGGTCACCCAGTCTACTTACTGCTAGTCACATGTCTATATATATCCAGTAGGTGACCGCAGTTGTTGCTGCAAGGCGACTGGTCGGGACAGATGAACCACGATTCCAGGACTTTTTTCCCCACCTTTGTTCCCGAGCCCCCGTCATGACATTGTGAAGTCCAAGGTATGCCCTGTTGTTAAGCAGTGTTCAACAAGCTCTGTCTTGGAACGTGTGGCATGGCTGTCTTTAGCGACGTCTTCTTTGTGTTCTTTGAACCTCGTTGATCTTTCCCTGCCTGTCTCGTCGATGTAAGTATCATCGCAATCCCTGCATTGTACTTTGTAAATGACTCCGCCTTCGTCATTCACAGGCGTGCGGTCTTTTGGCTTACCGAACGCGTGTCCCAAGGTGTAATGAGGCTTCAAAACAGTTTCTATGCCTAGCGGACGTAAGGCTGTCCCAACATAATCTGATATCCCTTGAACGTAAGGACGATCGAGCACCACAAACAAGCCACCACAAACACAATGGACATCGTCTTTTCTCGTGGCGCACTCCTCGTTCCTTTTTGCACGCACTTCTGGGTGGCGTTAATGAAGTTCCTGGGATATAGTGCCGTCGTTTCAGTGCATCAACCACGTTTTGCAGTTCGTATAGCCGCAACTGCATATTGTAGCACACCGACTCACAACGTCACAAGAAAATCCTCACGACGGACCATTTGTATTCCGTCGGGTGATGAGATTGAAAGGACATTAAATTCCTGGTGTCACATTGCTTCCGGTACATCCTCGTTTGCACACTGCCATTATCAGCCCTACATATTAGCACATCCAAACAAGCCAAGACACTGTGTTTATCCGTTTCGCACGTGAACTGAGTGCCGGGTTGTACAGTGCTTCGCGACTTTGGAAGGCCTCACGATTTACCCTTTCCACGATAACAAAATTGTCCTCCAAGTACCTACAGTGCATTTTCACCTGGAAATGTAGCGAGTCCAGAACTCACTACCCATAGAGTTACGGCGTAGCTTCATGAGAAGTAAAAGTATTAATGGACTCAGGTTATATTGCATATGTTAACGCGATTCATATGTTAACACCTATATAAATTACAATACTGGACTGCCACGCAGAACAACCGGGTTCAATTCCCACCCGATCCTAGACATTTTATTCACGTTTCATTTTTTCTTATTTCGCGCGACAATGGTTGCGGACACTGACAGTGTTCGCGGGCAACACAAAAGTGGTTTTATGATCTCATAACAACCTTCGCTGTAAAAAAACAAACCAATACAGAGAAGGCCATTAAAATCTGTTTAAGGCGAAGGCATCGAATGAAGGCGTGTCCCACATAACAGTGCTTAGTGAGGCTAAGTGTTCAAGAAGAAAGGCAATTGTTACATAATAGCACGTCAGATGACCCACCACTGAACGCTCCGCAACAATGTGTGTAACTGTCACAATGGCTATCACTATCGTCTAGAATACTATCAGATAACTATTGCGTCTCTTTTCAGGTACGGAAGGTGAGACAGACTCTGCAAAATGCCGCCATCTCTTCTGCAAAGTGGGACTACATCATCCAAGTAGGTATTTTTGTCACTTGCTTTCGATTTATTCCTTCCTCCCGAAAAAGTAGTCCTGTGGTGCTCTAGGTGGCAGCTGTCAGCCTTTTTCTTTCATATTTCCTATTTCCACGTGTGTCCATGTGTACAACCATCAGCAAGCTGAATACGAGCGCTCCGCACGCTGGCCTGGATCGACTTAGAATGACACGAGCGCCACAACGTGTATCTCGACTTATCTCAGTATCTTAGCGGCAGCTGACCTTGGTTGGAGGGCAGCTCGATTTGACTGGTCGACTTGTCTTTCCCTTGTGTCTCAGCGGCGGTTAGAGTACGCTCACTGTGGACAGCTCCAGCTATCGCAAGCCGCCACAGACGTACCGACCAACATTTCGCGGTGCAGGCGTCAGTAGAAGCCTGTCCAGTCACCAGTCCATCCTGGGGAGCGTTCGTGTTAAATGTACTGACGGGGGTACATATAAAATGCATATTAAAAATGCACATGGTCCCTTTGCATTCACCAAAAAGTGCAGACGACGCCATCTTTGTTCTTTAAACATCTCTGTTTTTCTCAGTCAATTGTATTTATACCCCCCCCCTCCTACGGAAATTTTCTGTACCTAATGTAGTGTGGTACTTCCTTAGGTACCTAACCACCCTCGACCAAGCGAAAGGATGCGGGGACGTCGTCGTGTACCATCACGATGGCGTCACTATGAAGGACAGCCCAGCACAGCCCCGAACTAATTATTTCCTTTCAACAGGGTTCTGACTAGCCGTCTTCTCACAGAATGCGATAACAGTGTTTGAGCCATTTAGTGTTTCATGCCGGCGGTCACCTTTCGCGTGCCATGAGGCATCTGAGGTTACCGCATTAGCCCGATCGCTTCCGCTTGTCCAGCGTGATTTTCCCCTTATAATCCACGTTCGTTTTCTGGCATTGTGGCCGGCATGCGGCGCTCCCTAAGGTCGGCGATAAGGTGCGTTACAGATATCACGTCACAAAAACTATGCTTTTATTTTGATCTCAACCTCTTTTTCATGAAATGCACTACATGCAACTTACGAATGTTTAAAATCTGGCATTTGCACAAAGTGAATCATGACGAGTGGGCGAAGCACTGGGGATCGTTCTTACCGTAAATCACTCGTCGCATTGCCCACTCGCTCATGTAAATGAGTGACAACGCGCGTGTACAGTATATACAATGTGTTTTCGCCGTTGAGCTGCCGCTTCCTGCGTCCTCAACGCCAGGGTAGCAGCTTGTCGGCGTTGCCGTTTTGCCTTTCACGGGCGAGAGCGCGTTCACGATCGTTTTGATCCATGGCAGAAAGAGAATGTGTGGTCTGGAACGCGCTTAGTCTTCATCGTCATCGTCATGGCGTATAATGGTTACCTTGCATGCGCTGTGCCGTGACGCTAGCGTCATCGTCATCTGGCTACGGCGGACATTGGTGCGATGGGGAGACAGGCCTCGTTCATAAGATGCTTTGCATCTAAAACCTCAAGGAACGAGGAAACGTGAAGTGCAGCTGGCTGCGTGCGAGTTAGCAGCATCAACTGCTTTCACAATACTAAACACACAGTGAAAATCAAGCTCATCAAAATGCTGGCCTGCACGATCACTGCAAAAAAGAAGCCTTAAAAATTTTCTTCTTCAAGAGGCTCCGGCTTCTCGACACCATGTTTACAATGACTGAAACCTATCTCCGCTCTGTGAACTTCTTTTCCAGCCAGTTTCTCTCAAAACTGTGACCATGTATCTCTATCTCGTGTCAAGAAGACCAAAGCACATTCAAAGCGCTTGCAGTGTGCTTCCACCTACAAACAATGTACAATTAAAAGGCGACCGGCGCAGCGTGAGCCGATGTCGCTTTGCCCTCTTGTTTATTTCGGCCGGAGCAGTGAAGGCTGTGGAAGCGAATGGCTTAATTATTATAACGCCTTCCGACGCTGAACTTCGGGCACACATACTTTATTTCAGAGAGCGGACGCTCACATAGTTTATTTCAGTGAGCGGACGCTCTATCCGATCCTTCTTTTTTTCGGCTGCGTGGGTTGCTTCCTTAACCTTTCTTCAGAATGAACCAACTAGCCCAACAACACGTCCTAGTAATGTAATGTTTTTTCTCATCACATTTTATGAATAAGCCTAAATTCTAAATGAACACACTATAAGACTGCCACTCGCTTGATCGCCCCTGACTGTTACTTCCATCTACGCAAGTCTCCAAATAAGATACCGGCCTACGTCGTATTGCTCTAGTTTTAAAATTTGCTATCCAATGCCTTTAAGAGAAGGTTTCCCTTCTTTCAAGCAGCACGCTCATATCCGGATTAATACCCATAATCATCGTCGTCAGCCTACGCTTTGTGTACCGCAAGACGAAGGTTTCTCCGAATGACCTCCAATTTTCATTGTCTTGCATGACCTGACTTCATTTTGTGCCTTCAGACTTCTCAATTTCATTGATCGTACCTAAGTAAATGCTGTCCGGTTTAGTTTGCCATCCTTTAGCAACTATTTCGTTGGCACTAACCAACAGTTATCTTTCCGGAGCGTTACATTACGCACAGGGGTTAACCTCCCTGCCTTTCCTTCCCATTTCTCTCTCTTAAATGACAACTAAGAGATCGATGGCACCCTTGGTTGTGCTCTGATCAACTTTGCTATCTTCATAATACTTAAGGTGAAGTCAGACTTTCAAAATGAGTTGGATAGTTTGTCTTTACACCAGCGTTAATAAAACCTTTAGGCATCAGACTTTCAAGGAGTTTTGAAGATACACTCAGGTTGTGCAACATCAAAATTAGTAATTAGTTTGGATTGTGCTTAGTGCTGATATTTTCGTTTTCTTAGTTTTTCTAAATATTTATTTTAAAAAAGTAGTAGCTGCAGAACACTTCAAATTTGTACCGTGGTAGCAATAAAAATTTTACACAAGTAGCACTAAAATGTTGTGCGTTTAACAAAAACTGCATTAGTAATGCTTTTCTACGTTTGTCGATGTATGAAAATTGCCACTTGGAATGTTTTTTATACCTAAAATCGAAATACGCCTAGGCTACTGATTCTAATTTCAGTTACGTAAATTCCACTACTTAACACGTGCGAAAAGTTTAATTTGCCTGCGATTTTTAGTTCCCGAGATAAAAGTACACAAACATCCAAAAATGTTGTTTTGAGGTACGCCCACATTTCCTGAAAACGTGTCGAAGAAAACAGACCCAGTCATTTGTGAAACCGCGAGTACCCAATTGTGATGTCTTTCCTGAACGATAAAGGAATGCACCACCGTCACAAAATTGAATTTTTTTATCAACCGAAGTCTCACCGCACCTTAACGTCGCACCTATAATTTTTTTCCCGTCACACAATGTTTGGTTCTCAATTATGTTCTTTAGTTTCGCTCGTTGCTCTTCAAGTTTCTGCCCGATATGTTACCAATGGGAAACTGCATGGTTGTGCACTTTCCGCGTTAGGGACATCCTTAAGTTGCTGGACGCGAATGTCAATGTCTAACGTATGCTTAAATTAACAGCGCAAAGAACGGACACCACACGAAGGAAACACACAGGACAAGCGCTGACTTCCAACTGAAAATTTTATTGATACGAGAGCATTTTATAAATGCACGTGACAATAGTTAAGGAACACCAGAGTGGAAAGAAGGGGGGGGAAAGAAAACTAAAAAAACTACAAAAGCTATAAAAAAAAGAAAAAAATTGAAAGGAAAAGATGTAACCGTCACAGCATAAGTATGCATAATTCGCAATTTAAGTATGCATAACCAACTAGCCCAGTCAGCTACACTCTAAAGTATGCGCACGATTCCATTCTTTTCACTCGGCAAATTCAATTCACCGAGTGAACTCTCCTGTAAAAAATCCACCTCACTCTCCATACTTCTACGCAAAGTCTATTGGGTACGATAACAGCACGCAGTATATGCTGCTGGCTTCAACTATAGACGTGAAAGGCCTTGACATCCGCAGAACAATGCGCCAGCTTATACGTACACCTTTCGCAGTGAACATGTCAGCAAGACCAAGCTCTCGCATATTGCAGCAGTAGAAGGATTTCGAAAAGCGCCGCAGCAATTTATGTATTCTTGTCACCGAAAAGTACGCTCCAGCATACGTAGACGGAACTGACACAGCAGTCATATTTTCCATGATAGCTGCCTTGCTATGCTTTGCAGAAGATGCCGAGGGCGCAGTATGTGCAGGTTCTTATATATTCCCACATTCGAAAGACTCCCTGATCCCTTCAATACTAATGTGCGCAATGTGAAACGAGCGGTTCCCGGTAAACGGTACTTCTTGTCGTCGTTGCGCAATGCTTCGTTGCTATCCGGAAGCCCTTTTGAATGAATAAGTTGTTTCACTGCTTGATGTGTGTTTTTTACAGGTGCTGTATCTGAGAGATTCCTTAAAACCTGGAGAGATGGCGTTGTCCGGAGCTGGTTTCTTCTCTCTAAAATTACCGATCCTTGTTTCGGTAAGCAATTTGTTGTTCCTGGCAATTTTGCCAACACACAGGCGTTAGCGCCTGCAAGCCTTACGTCAAATACCATATATACCTCAAAGACATCGCTGTCTGAACCTTTTCCAGCTTCGCAAGAACACCTCTCTTCCTTGCCGAACTATCTGCAAACCGTTTTAGACGTGTGAAGCTGGTCTTCCTGATGGAGAAGCTTTTCGTCGTCGTCAGAGATCAAAATTTTCAGAATGCCGAAACCATTGAGAGAATGGCAAAGAAGTTCTGCGATGATCCTTGTTCGTGTTTTGTTTCTATTGTTATTATTAGGAAGTCACCGCCTTTTTTTTTTCGTGACAATTGGCAGTAAATTTAATTTTGGTAATTGGACTCTATATATGCCACACTTTTTTATGATTAACTTGCTTTAAATAATGGATATATTCGCTACCAACTTTGAAAAATAACCAATTAAAAAAGTACCAAAATCGATAAGTGCTTAAAGAAGTATTGAATTAAAATTTCTAAGAAAAATTGTGAGTAGCTTCGGAATCGCCCACACAAGACGCGAATACGGAGTGTCAGCCCCTCGAAGCTCTAAGGCGAATGTCCAGTTTCTCTCTCGACTTCTGAGTAACAATCCTACGACCGCTCTTTATCCTTCGCGTCGCATATATCGTCGAATGCACATGAGGACTACGTAAGTACCCAGCGTCACGTTTACGCTCTTAGTTTTCTCCTTACTGCAACTTATCAGAAGAGAGAAGATTGACAATTACTACATTTTTATTTATTAGTACCCTCAGGGCGCGCAAGCAATATAACAGGCTGGTGACTCTACCGCATGCTACTACACGTTACGGTGGGTAAGCTACATCAAGCCTAGCACACACGGAAAGCCTTGGCCTAGCGACAGAGCTATCAACTTCGTGCGATGATGTTCCTTGCTGTACGTGCATGGCCGCCTACGGCGAACGGTGACGAAAACCGGGCGGGCGGGGTGACTGTAAATCCACCGCTGCCCGTCCTCTTGTCCCCGTTTTGATATTTCAATTTGTTCATGTTGTTTTAATAATTATAATGTCGATGCTGCTACACTGCAAAGCCAAGTTGTGTGTTAGGACTTTTCATCTCACGCGATCAGCGGTCACAAATTTACCTTACCCTGCATAGTGATGCCATTGTGAGCACTACGGACGTGATATTTTGGTTCAAAATGAATGTTAAACAGATTTAGGTTGTCAAATTAACCTGATCCGAAATCCGAAAGCAGATGTGGCACGCAGAGCAACAGATCTTATAACATTGCTATTGCATGTTGCGCAGTGTTACTCCGTGAAATGTCACGTCTTGTTAAACTTCTAGTACATTCGCATGTACAAAATTTTTTATACCTACACATTTTGATGTTTCTTGCACAGTACAGATGCTTAACATCAATATTTAAAAAAAATGCGCATGAAGAATTCAGGGTGCGTCTAGCGAAGGCGGTGCTGGAGTCACGATTTCTCCTATAATAATGCACATATACAGGGGGCTTCGAGCTTTGAAGCACAAAAGGCTCTTCAGGCATAAAATACGACACGTGTACGGCCAAGTTAATTACGTTTACGTAGTCAGGTGAACATTTCCGCTTTTGTTTTGTAGGGAGATAATTTTTTACCTCTTCAAATAACACCCTAAAATGTACACCAGGCGTTCTCTGTTATTGGAAACATTTTTGAAAATTTTGTTATAGAAATAAAACGAAAACTGGTATTTTAGATATGCCTTAAAGTCGTATCACCTGTTTTAACTTGCAGCTTGCAGGAGCAGTCGTCACGTACACAGTCATTCTCGTTCAAACAAGCGAGAGTGTGAAGAGAGGCTGAACGACAAAGTAAAGAGAATTCATGATTTCCTATATTCTGCTACCTGACTGGAAACAAGCGCGCACGCAGCCAAGAATAAGTCACAACGCTCCCAACATCATGGAATCGTTCCTTTTGTAGCTGTTTATTAATTTATCTGGTCACCTCTGTTTGCTTCGGGGCGAATAAAGGCACGATGGAATGATTTCGGATTTTGCCTGGTCATGAATCCCAAACTCACATTCCATTCGAACAACTGTTGAGTAAATGATGCTGAATGAAGGTACACCGGGAAGAACCATTATGATACGCTCTTGTGTGCGTGGTGTTAGATAGAAGTATAGTTAAATGAGCTGCTGGGTGGGGCGCACTTAATGCAAAACTTCGCATCTGGGGTTCAAAGTTAAACATTTAGTTTTTAGATGTGAAGCATCTTATGGCAAAGCTTAATCCGGTGGTGGTGGTGGTGGTGTGCCCCGAGGCCTCACTTACTGCGCATGCGCAAACCCTTTCAAAAAAAATAAAAATAAAAAACCTCCTCTCCCCCCCTCCTCTAGGCATCCCTCCACGCGGCAACCACACCCTCACTGCGCATGCGCCTCCCCTCCTCTCTCCCCTCCTACGCTCCCCCCCTCTCTCCTCTAGGCATCCCTCCCCGCGCTCCCACTGCGCATGCGCGTCCCCCCCTCTCTCTCCTCTAATACGCTCCCCCCTCTCTCCTCTAGGCATCCCTGCCCACAGCGTCCACACCCCCCACTGCGCATGCGCGTCCCCCCCCCTCTCTCTCCTCTCCTATGCTACCCCCGTCTCTCGCCTCGCGACGCCGACGCAGGCAGCGTCTGCTAGCGAGTTTCTTGGTTGAAAAAATCCGACTGCTCGCACTGCACAACCGTTCACTGGCCACCCCGTATATATGGCAATGAATCTTGACCTCCAAGGTGGTGCCGGTGGGAGATTTCTGCTGTGCGTTGTTGAACAATAAAAATTCGCAGCGTGCGCGTTAACTAAAAGCGGACTGCGGCGGAGCTCGGCGGAGTTATATATGAAAAAAAAATTAAACAAATAAATAAACAAATTAAAGAAAACAAGAAAAACCAAAAGAAAAAGGCGCTGCGCCGTGCTCCCGACCGGGCTGCAGAAATTAGGCGCCTTTTCCTTCTTCGAACCACAACCACCATATATAAATGGAGTGAAGCGCGCGCGAAATGCATTCGCATTTCCTCACGATTCCCTTCGGGGAGGTGGGGGCATTTTTTTTATTCAGCACTGGGAAGAAGGTGAAAACCCCATACATAATCAGATACGTTATGTGTTCAGGAGTAAACCAAGACACAATTATTGCTGCCGACCCTCTTGCTTCAGTCGCTAAAAAGTTCATTGTTGATTCTCAGTCCATTGCGTGATTGAGAGCGATAATTATTGACACACTGTGCGTTTCCCTGCGTACATAACGCATCTGCAAATGTCGTTTTCACGTGCCTCCCAGGGCTGAATGTTAAGAAAACCACAAATCTTAGTTTTGAACACCGGGTGTATGCGCAAAGCCAGATTTTTATACTCTTCTACTGAAGTACCGGTTCATAGTACCGGACATGGATTCTTCGATGACCTGTGCAGGGGGAATATGGTCATTCATCAGAATAAAAGCGAAACGCTTCCACTCCTTACCTGGATGAATGGACAAGATCCACGTGTGATCTTCTGGTACCCTGTTCTTGGTACTAACAGTGTGAACGTCAGATTAAAATTTTAAAGGCGTTACGTCAGAACAGCTCGGCTGGACAGGAGCTTCGAACTGGCTATGAAAATGCGAAAGCGTACCCTTTGTCTGTTTTACAGCTTAACCTGCTATAAGCTCACAACTGCCGATTTTGGTAACGCGCTGGTGTTCTTTAAAGTGCATCTAAGTACACAGGCGAGCGCGAACAACTGCTACAGTTGATACTTCCTTTTGTGAGCGGCGCGCCTCTTTCGCAAACGCGGCTGCTGCAGCGAGCAAAGTGACCTACGTGCTCTCTGTGACTTGAATTGTGGTGAAAGCACCAGACGTACAAACCGCTATGCCGTTATCACCAGATAAGCGCGTGCGCCCGAGCGAACACGCCGTGGCGAGGCGCACACGCACCGCACCACGCGAGGCGACGACCTTTAAAGCGCGCCCTGCTAAAGCCCCCCGCCCAGAGCGCCCATCGCACCATCTAGCTAGACATAACAAAAACACGCTGAAAGCGACGATCTCTGAGTACTGCGGACAGTAAATGGCATATATAAATAGCTTGCCGTTAGCACCCCGAGGAACGTACCGTTCGTGGCCGAGTCGGTTCGCGCCGCGCGCTGCTGAGCGAGGGTTAGTACGTTCGACTCGCAATGACGGAACCATTTCTTCAAAGTTTTTTGCTTTGTATAGTTTACAACGTCATATCTGTAACAGAAATACGTCAGTGGAGCCGTGGTGGACCCCGCCATAAAACATTTTTTGTGTTAAAAAACGAGGGCGTTATTCTTTCCTGGCATATCTCGTCTTTCTGGCGCCCTTCATGGCGCAAGAACAGCGACTCCCGTGATGTCTATATAGTTCTACTTTCGATTGGTCCATATACGCGAAATATTAGATGTGAATTGTCTCCGGCACTGCTTTGCCATGCAGCCGCGCATCCGTTCTTTCTCCTCCCGCCTGACTATCGAGCGCGATCAATTTATTTCACTTAATTTTCTGTGTTTCCGACGGCGGAAGCGGCGATAACGGCGTGTAGCCGAGGAGAGCGCGAAATCTTGATAGGCTCAATCCTTAGTGCTGACCACCGTGGTGCTGACATTGTACACGTGCTTTTAGGAAATATGTGGCGAGGAGGAGATATCACCTGTAGGAAGAGTAGCGAAGGCGAGGAGGAAAGCACTCCCTCCTCTTTGAACGCGGGGTGTTGAGGGGCGCTTCAAGTACGAACTTTGGCCACATTTGTTTATTGATAACATACGCACGCCTCCCCCACACGAGCGTTCATATGAGGTTTCCTTACCGTCAAGGGCCCTGCGTAATCGAACACGCGTACTAGTGCTCAAAACACTGCAATGGCACAGGGTTGTCGCCTGTGGTGAGCGAAAGAAATGTGAGGAAAATAGATGTTTTCTTTTAACAATCAGCGTGATTCGGGCCAACATGTGCAGAACCTTCCATCGCTCTACAAAGCCTTGTAGATGCATTTTTGATTGCGCTCGCGTGGTACGTTTCTTTTCCGCCTGATTTAAGTTGTCGCATAATGACAATATCTTCCTTTGCCAATTGAATCGTTTTGAGGGTACTTATTGATCGCTTCCACTCGATGGCGTGGTGGCGTTGAAGTTATAAAAAAGTGACTGAAGTTTCCTGTTTTTTCTTTATTTTTCTTTCCTTCTGTCTTTCTTATTCATGTTTTTTTTTTTTTTTTTTGCTGAAGAGCTTACTGAATTAATATTGCGTGGCAATGCTGGGTGTTTATACCACATGCTACTGTTCACGACCCCCAAGAAAGCGCAATGCGGGACAGCAGGTGCCTGCCTGGGCCCCATTTAGACTGGAGGGCAAATGGATGGCCAGCGCTTGCATTTGAACGCAAGATTTGTAGCCGTTCGGCGTACTCAGGCAAAACAAAAAAGCCATAAATACCTAAGGCAGGCGCAGCAGAGCCAGCCAAAATACCACCAGGCCTGCGCGGAACGCGCAGCACAGTCACCATGCAATCACAGCGAAAGCTACACTGTTAAAAATCTGGACCCCTGTTTACGTAAAAAGCTGAACGTAAAAAGGCGCCGATCACTTTTCCTTTTCCAAATTATAGCAATTTCCTTAAACGGGGTTTCTTTAGGGATGTTGTGCGTAATGTATTTCAGAAACCTTGTATACGTAATTCCTCCGTAGGAATGTCATACGTATTTCCTAGAAATGTTGTACGTAAAGCCACCTTAGGAATGGCGTACGTAAAGCCACCTTAGGAATGGCGTACGTAAAGCCAACTTAGGAATGGCATCCGTAATGTCTCCTAGAAACGTTGTACGTAATGACACCTTAGGAATGTGTTACGTAATACGGAAAGCCAAGCTAGTCCGTAATGCATTGTAAAGTAGCGCAAGAACACGGACACAAGCGTGATGACGACACAGGCGCTATTGTAGCGCCTGTGTTGTCGTCTCGCTTGTGTCCATGTGTTTCTGTGCTATTTTACACTGTTACATAATGTCTCTTTGAAGATGTTGTATGTAACGTCTCCATGAATTTTGTATGTAATGAGGAATATGGTATGTGCCAAACAGTGCATTTTTTAGTTTTACAGTGACAAATGTGCACCCCTTGACACTACACTGTACCTAAACAGTTCTAATAATGGGTGTACCTAAACAGTTCTAATAATGGGTGCTGCATGGGGAAGAAAGTTACGGTGTTTGACATGCAGCTACCGCTTGGTTATGTACTCATGCCAGCGGCGGCTGCTACTTGCGGTGAAGAAGTTGTTAAAAGAGAACAAACACATTATGCAATGATGGTGAGTAAAATTTACACTGGATGTTTAACACAATGGTCATGAGAAAGGCCATGCGTGTACACCTTTCCCCCCGTTAAAAGGTATGTGAGGCTACAAGTGTCATTATATTTGGTCGGTTATTTTCACTGAAGTTTTCTGGCACCACATACAAAAATTGTACGTGGTTTGGCTTCATGAAGTCGTGGGTCTGACGAAATATCATGATGAAACTTTGGTGAAAACATTGCTGGATGCCAATTAAAAGAGTCTGGCAATTCGAAGAAGATATATTGCTGTTGAGCTCAATAAATGAATTGGCCGACCAAATACAAAAACGTCTCAACAGGGGCAATGTGTAAATTTGAGAATTTGACTTAATCTCGTCTTGTCGGGATGTAATGGCAATGTACAAAGAAAAATAATGGGCACCAACGAAAAAGTTGTCGAAAATAAAATGACGTTTTGGGTGAACAAGGCTTCCATGTGGAAGCTGAAACGTCATTTTATTTTTGACAGCACCTTTTTGGTTGGCACCCATTATTTTTCTTTCTAGTCTGCCAGGGGCAATGTGTACATGCATGTCTTTTCACAACTATTGTGTTAACACCCAGTGGAAATTTCCATCGTCATCACTGCGTGATGTCTAAACTTTTTCGCAGCAAGCTAGAAGCTTCCGCTGGCATCAGTCAAACATTGTGGTAGCTGCATGTAAAGCACCATAACCTTGTTCACCACACACCTATTATTACAGCTTTTTGTGTACAGTGTGGTGTCAAGTTGAGCACAATGGTGACTGTAAAGTAACAAAATGAGCTAGTTGGCACACATATTTTTCAGCAAAGGTTGTAGCATTCACTGTGCTTCCTACAAAGTGTGAAACAGTATATAGGTGTGGTGTGAAGCAAGTATACATACTACTTCTTACCAAGTAAACAGTGAACCTCCAGCTGCTCTGAACGCACAAAGATGGGGTTTATTCATCCAAACTGTACTAATAACCTTCGCACCATGGCTCGTCTGAAAAGAAAAGAAACAAAAAAGATCAAAACACTTAAACCAAAAGAAAGAAGGCAATCTTTACCAAAATTGAATTTTGCATCTACCTTGCAAAAACAAATGAGCCACACAGCAGAAGGATTTAAATTTTGATGCATCCGCAGCATGCCCAAACTCATAAAAGGAAAAGTGAAATGTAATGTCCACATAAATAAAATCCAAATGACTTCTGTGCAGGTGACATTAAAGAGACACCAAGGGGAGACGTTAAGTTCAGCTGAAATGCTAGATTCACATACTGAGATCAGACATACGTAACTGCTCAAGCAAAGGGTGATCTTGAAAGTGAGAAAGCAACGTAAAAGTGAAAATAAGATTTTGCACACTAACTGTTGGCCACGTGCAATGGCCATGAACAGATTCGAACAGAGACTGGCTTAGAAGGGGTGTTAGTCATTATCAAAAGTGCGAAATTAAAAGGGTTAAAGAGGAGATGAAAACACGTTCTGTGACATTTAACCCTTCTGCACAAGAAAAGGCACATGCAACATGAAATAAGCAAGTCAGAACATAAGCAATGAGCCATTGCTAAGGTGCACATGTGGAACAAAGTTTGTTTCCGCTCCCACATCACGCCAGGGAGTTGCGGGTGGACAGTGTTGCGAATCGTCCTTCACTCATGTTTTCACAAGTGAACTCAAAATGCACAATGAGAGTGTCATAGACAGCATCATAAGCTCAAGGCAAGCACGTCGATGCTACCCAACTTTCTCTTGCAGCATACTGTATAGCACATTATTAAACATAACACATTCCACTCAGAGTTCACAGGCCACACACGACCCTGCTCGTCAGGCTCGAGAAACTCAATGCCTCACAATGAAATCAATGTTGCCGAGGCTCCTGCTTTTATTATTGGGGACTTGGCTTTGCTCTCCACTGACTTATTTCATGTACTGTTGCAGTATGCAGAAAAGCTAGCTACACAACCTCCCAGGAGCATTTTGCATTCTGTGACACTGACGTTGACATGCTTTCTAGCTTCCGAAGCAATAGTTTCATTGTCATGTTCAGAGTCAGGTATAACTTGTATAGAACCAAGCACTAGATCAAAATGACCACTAACAAAATAAATTACACGTCCTACTTGTTCTCGCTCATGGCTTCTTTTTTTCTGTTCATGGCAACTTTGAGCTCAGTTGCTTAGTAATTCAGCCGACGTGACAAAACACCCAGAAGCTTGCAAACATGCACTACAAAGATTAAAAATCCGGAGAAGCTCAGATGCCCTTTTGCTTCACTGCTTCACAGAATGAGGGAGCGTGCATTGTATGTATTTCAGTGGAAAAGTTTTTGAAGTGCTTTATAGAAAATGGAACTGCACACTGAAAAGTAGTTAGCTGGATGGCTTGATGGAAAAAACAGTTTCACTCATTTCATTAGTTCTGAGCATCTTACTTACACCGAGGAAGTGTGAAAAATATATGATAAAAAATCAGGTGAAGAAGGCATCTTAATAAAAGACAGTGACACGAGAAATCAGACTAGCGCGTCATTTTTGGCACATCTTTGAGTGGCTGCCCCATATGAAAGTGCAGTCAATTGCAGCCATTAGCAAGGCATAGCTCAGGCATGCTTTCACCCACTTCTCTTAACTCGAGCAGATATTGATATCATATATCATCAGCAAAATTTAGAATGTAATTTTTTTCCACCATTTTGGGAACAAAACTTTCGCTCTGTGTTTTAAGTTTCATTCCGAGAGCAACGCACATCACCTATAAGGGAGCTATGTTTCAAATTTGCTGTCTAGAGGTTTCTGTAATGAATCTAGGAAAAAAAATGACTAATCTCTAAAAGGAGCAGAGCCACATACTATTAAAGAGGAAATGCTAACAGAACCGAAGGAGCACAACGAATTTGACTGCAGTAACAACTACACCACAGACACCTGCGAGGCTGTAAACATGCTTATGAAATTACTGCCGTGGACGCAACTTTATTAGCAACGTTACAGAGTTCCCGAGCCCATCAGAAAACAAGCTCGTGTCATCCAAAGATGACAAGAGAGTGACAGGATCGGTTCAAGTGACCAGTGGGGCAACTTGTAAGCGGCACAAAGCATGCGACATACAAGTGCGAGATTTCTATTGTGGAGGCTATATTAAAGCGTAATAGCCTTAA
This sequence comes from Rhipicephalus appendiculatus, assembly GCA_030522465.1. Classification (NCBI taxonomy): domain Eukaryota; kingdom Metazoa; phylum Arthropoda; class Arachnida; order Ixodida; family Ixodidae; genus Rhipicephalus; species Rhipicephalus appendiculatus. The sequence continues at coordinate 95,769 of JALIZH010012248.1, forward strand.
TTATTTATTTGAGGTCAAGTGTATAAATGGGGAGCGCCATTTAGAAGACATTTCTTTTCGGTACACATCACATCACACTGGTCCAACTGGCCACATTCTCTGCAACCCAAACAACAAGGTGAAGCGTGTCCAACTTCGCAACTGTCTGCAAGAGCTTTAAGGTGCAGACTAGGCTGCAGGCAAGTTGCAACGGTGCTTGTTTGAACAATATGACAAGCACTTGCTGTTACATACTGTTTCCCTTCTTGGAGTTCCTCACTAAATAGGTGCAATAAGTTTGTCAGCTGGGTGAGCAAAATAGCGCACATTTTGACAGGGATGGAAAAAGCAACACAGCACCAGTGCTAACTATAACAAATTTTTATAGGAAACAGCAGACAAAGACGTACGTACAGAAATGGGTGAGAGTGTGCATGTCACAGAGGCATGACTGCAAACCATCTGAAATCGGCACAAAGGAATGCAAGTTGCTTTTCGGGCAAACTAACAGAAGGTGTGCTAACACACCGTGTGCCTAACCACTCAATCATTTCGGCTTCAGTTACCTCAGGAATAACTTTGTTTCATTGTTGATAATCACGTCAAATTCATCAAATTCATGCTGACATTCACACGAGCCAAATTGCATGGCTATAGGACCGTCTGCGTTTTTCTTCAATGCCACAATGCTCTCTCAAATGACCATTAAGGCACCTAGTAGAGTGGCCACTGTAGAACATTCTACAACTCAGTGAAATCAGATAAACTGAATGGTCAGCACATGAAACAAACTTGGATAGATCTGTTACTTTCAGCATGTCACCGACGTCTCCTTCCCAAGCACACTAATTTTGCAAAGGCTGAAAAGTTCTCAAGGGGCACTTAACAGAACAGATACATCAAAGCGACCAACAATTTTCATGAGATTAAGAGCAATCTCCTGCATGTAAGCCACAACAACATTAAGTCTCCTGTCAGTGCGCTTGACAGTGCGGGCGCACTGATAGGATGATTTGTGAAGTAAAGTTCTTGCCACTGTTACCTGTAGATTACTTAAATAATGAGCTTCCAGCAATCAAGTTGCCTTATTCCGAAGTGCCCGAGCAGTCAAATGCACACACATTTTTAACATAGCATTACGGAAGGTCATGTTAGCAATGCTCCTGTCTACCAGCCTGGAATGCGACGAGAGGAACAGCATCAAAGGATTGTTCGCTCAAGGTTTATAACAAGAGCACGTGCAGTGACGGCTACAATGAGACATTATCTTGAGAAATCTTAATTTTCCCTGAACAAGAAGCTCAAATGTTAAATCTAGAAACATCGGGCACTCGCATAGTAAAAAATGCTACAAGCACTAGTTTCAAGAGAGTTCGAGTCATTGTTAAGAAAGGCACCCACAAATATGATGGCCTTTAAAACGGTAGTATGAGTAAGACTGTCCACTGTAAAGTTTACCCAAGAATAAATCACTATGAAGAGGAGCGATGGGAAAACCAATACATGCCTTGCTTTTGCAAGCGTGGAATAGCGTTCCATTCAATGAACATAAATATTAGATAAAAGCCTAGTACACAGCTTCTCAGCCATGGATTTTCGTGACTTTGTGGGCTATTAAAAGTTGAGGGAGCCCTTGCAGTGAGAGTAAGGCGAGGGGGTCCTAATTTAACACAGCATGCAGTGTGGAATAGGTGCCTTTTCTTTCTCCATGGCAAAGAACGGTCAACTAAATTGCCACACCTATTTGATCTCAACTGCTTGTCAATAATTTGTGTGGTCTGCAGCTACAATTAAGCATGTTTGCTCTTCCATTATGCAAACCTAGGAAAAGCATCCTTGCATGCATGTCGTATAAAACTGCAACCAAAGCTTTACAACCATCTCACAAACAAGAGATGTACCTAAATTGGCTCTGCCACAATCAAATAATGATATGCTGTAAAACATACCAAAACTGAAAAGGGGCCGCTGTCACGGGGCATCATGTGCCTGCAAAAACCGCGTTTGTTTTTGTTTTCGAGGATGTCAGTTGCTGGAAGCTGGTTATCTGAGTAATCTACAGGTAGCAGTTGTCGAAAGTTTATTTCACAAATTATCTTCCCGCAATATCAAGCGCATTGTTGTAGCGCCTTACACGCATGATGTTGTGCATAATCTCAGAGGGATTGCTGGTCACGTTGACGTACCTGTTTTGTTTAGTGCCCCTCAAAACTTTTTCAGCCTTTGCAATAGTAGTGTGCCTGGGACGGAGTGGCTGGTGACATTCTCAAAGAAACACACATCTACGTTTGTTAGATGTATTGATCATGCTGTGTATTGGATCACACTATATTGTGAAATGTTCTACATTAGCCATTCCACAAGACGAGAGAAGACCGTTGCAAACTAGGGTCTTCTAGCTATGCACTATATCATGTGGGGATGTCAGCCTGAATTTCATGAAGTTGATGGCATTCTGAAGAGTAAAGAAAGCGCAGACCTTGAGACAATAGGAGCCGAAATGATTGAGAGTTTAGGCAAGGGGGTGTGTTGCATGCCTTCTGTCAGTTTGTCTGAAAAGCAACTTACATTCCTTAGTGCCGATTTCAGATTGTTTGCAGTGATGCCGGTGTGACACGTGCACTCACCTCACATATTTCTCTGCTATTTCAAATAAACATTAGCTGACAGTGCTTGCGTCATGATGTTTACTCTGTCATTGTCTAAGCGTGCACTATTTTACATTATGTACCAACAAGCCCAAACTACTCTTCTCCACTTCATTTCACAATTGGTCAAAAATATCTGAACTGCCCATTTGTAGACATAGAAACAAATACCTACCGCTTAATATGGACTTGTCCAGGCCTATGGAAGAATGTTCCCATCTTTCACAGCGAACTCTCCGTTGCTTTAGTCCTTTGAACAGTCAGTCGTCTACACCGGGTACATGCATAAAAAACATTCCATCAACTTCTGCACAAGAGAGGCCTTACAGTACAAAAGTAGTACATACCAAACATGATAGCTAAATACAGATCTATGTTGATATACTAAAATTTGACCTTGAACGATGAGCTGAGGATGCATCAAGAGCAACTATGAGTGGAGCAATCAATTCTGCAGACAAATGCAGTTATGGATTTTATGTCAAGCTTTCCTACACTTTGGTACTAAAAAAAAAGGATGAGAAACGCAGCTTGCCAAATAAGTAATTTGCACAGAAAACTCAATCAGCACTCTCATCACATTATTAAATAAATCAAAGTGTGGTCTATGTGCACAGTGGATCATAACGTGCCAATCTTATTGCATTTCGTCACGGATGTGAAGATTTCAAGATAGCTCAAGATTTAATAGAAGTGTAAGAACACCAGAGGGTACAAGAAATATTGAGCACTGTGTTATTTTTTGTGTGACCTCTGCTGCTGTTGCATGGTTTTAAATCTTGGGTATGTTTTGCCAACATGCCCAGTTTTAAACTCTTCAAAAAATCAGCCTTCTTGCACTAAAGTCATTTCATATGCAGGCTTCGTCCTGTTCACTACAAGTGTCTGTTCCATTCAATGAGCCCTTCATTCACCTCACTTATATCGTCCTTTCATAGATAGGGTCTTGTCACGGCAGACTTTATGGGTTCAGGTAGTATATGAGGGTTCATTGGCCAGTTGCCAATGGCCACAAGTGGCACTAGCATGCACTGCTGGGATTACACACAAGAGGTGCTCAAGGGGAAGGATGGGACAACTACAGCTGTCAAGGCCCCACTGGTGCAGCATTGCATGCACTATCCAAAGGTTGCAGATCCAGTCCCTGGCAGCAGCAAGTGTCTGTTTCGTTGACTTTAATTCCTTTGAATTTGTCATAATTAACCCACTACAATTAAAACTAAGATATTCGCCCCTACATTGGCTTCATTAAAAATTTGCTTCAGTAGGTTGTCTAACAAGGAAAACGAGCCCTTATTTCATTCCCCTTGTGTTGTCTGTTCAATTTCATAGTGCTTGGCACGCCACAAAATCAGTAACCGCATTCTCCAGAATTCTGTGAGGAGAAAACATGTAGATATATCATAAATGATATTCTCCAATTAATAACTGTGTTAACTAATGCAACACTATCACCACTGTCCTTGAATGATACATCTTGGTTGTGAATACTGCAAATAAGACCCCCTTTTGGCTTCATGCTTCTTTAGCAAAGCACAAATGAAAGCAAAAACTATGGTACCACACAATCGAATAATGTTATTTATACAGCAGCACAGCCTGAACCATTTATGATAAGAAGCTTCTGCAATAGTGCTACTTCACTATTAAAAGAATTGATATTTGAGAGAGCATGTTTGGTTCATCAGACATGTAATGCCACTACTAATAATTGACACCATTTTTTCCAAGGCAAATACAGCATGAAGCACAGCATGCAGTAGCTTAATAAATTTAACTGGACTGACACACACGTCTGTCAATAATTCATATATACATGGTTTACTACTTCCAATTTAGCTTTCAGTTGGACATGCACACTTACTGTTACTACTGGCACACTAAATGATTCACACAAATGTATTGCCTTCCCTCAAGTTTCCTGCCCAACTAAATCAAAGGTCTTAAACATACGGCCCATGTATCTCTAGCCTGCAGCCCAACTTTCATACAACTGTCCTCGCACCATGTTTTCTTTGATTCATTTAATAAGTTATTAAATATGTCTGTGAGCTACACAGCCAGACTAGACGAAGCATTTTTTCGTAAGGTACCCCACGCAGTCAACTTGTGCTTAAACATAACCTTAAAATAAAAAGGATACTTCACTATCGGCGCTTCGATTTCAGTAATTCTATAAGCTATATTACTGATGAGTTTTGGTGCCTTCATATTGGGCTGTTCACTTTGTTATTTTGTTTCTTTAACAACTAAACAAACAGTGCTACAGTACAATGCATGCGCATGAGAACAGTTTGGTTTGTGCGTTTGACATTACATGACCTAGTTAATTCACGTCGCCATATACAATTTTTTTTCGTTTAACAGCCCCTGGTCGCATTGGCCTTGTGTCTTATGCAAAATTATCTACACATCAGTGTCTATATGTTTTTCTAAATCTGACATCAAATCTCTTATAGAAATGACAAACATAGTGAAACATGCTGTCGGAGAGTAGATGAAGAAGATGAGAACCGAACAGCACTTGTTCGCGAGTGGCTCGGTGAACTGCTGTTAGCTCCAAGCTGCACCTCTGCATTCATTCTACATTCTGTAAATAAATGCGTTCCATTGCCACAGTTGTGGTGGAGGCGCGGGGTATACTTTTGTGAAACGCGGTACGCTCAGCGACCTCACCTCCGTCAGCCGCATCGGCTAGTTTCCTCATGGTGGATATGAAAGCCGTGGCCAGGACAGTAGAGATGGTGACTGAGGCTGATGCGTGGTAGGCAGCGTCAAGCTGCGCACAGACACGGGTGGGTCACTCGGGATGTTCGGCCAGTAGGCGTGCTGCTCGGCAGCTGGGTAGGTGGGCCATTCTGTAAATAAACACGTCCCATCATCAACAATATGATATATGAAAAAAGGCCTTCTTTGAAATGGCAACGCTAACCTACATTTTTAAACCCCCCCCCCCCCCGCCTCCTTTCTGCTCCCACTTTTCCCACTGTTGCTGAATTTCTGGGAGACTAAATTTGGCGACTGCGGCCCATCAGCTGAAGTGAGTTTGGGACCTCTGAATGAAGTGCTACGCGCCCCCACCTAGTCCAGCCAGGCTGAAAGCCTCACCACAGAACAATTATGCTATTTATCATGACTAAAACGATTGCAGCACGGTAGATGGCGACGCAACCAGAGACACATATGCTTATGGGCAGCTCAACAAGCATTTTGTAACTTAAGAGGGCACATTTTTGGGCAAGTTGGTGGTTAATTATGTGACATCAGCGCAAAAACAAGGAACAAAGGACAAGGAAGAACGCCAGCGCTCGTCTGTAGTTCTTCCTTGTCCTTTGTTCCTTGTTTTTGCGCTGGTGTCACATAAGCATTTTGTGTCTATCTGTCTCCATCTACTGCATTATAGTCGATTTTCATGTTAGTTTATTACTACCGTTGCATTTCTCTCACAGAAAATGTACAGGACAACCAGTAAATTGAAAAGCCAGCACATGTTTTTCACAGGCAACAGGCCATTGCACAACTGCTTCACGCGATGATCTTGTGATAATAACAAAACCAGCAGATCCCAAGCATTTTGGGAATCGATGTAATGCGAAGCAGCCAGCAAGGAGTAAATTATGCTGTACATAACGTGCATGTCATTATTAACATGTTAAGACCTGTCATTTATGTTGGTCATACAGTCACGTCACACAATACCAGTTTTGGTGCATATCAAGCTAGCGAAATGGTCACGAGTGCACCGTGAGCGTGGCATCTCATACATATCATAAATGTCATGCATGTCACGATTTTCTTGCTACCACCTGTCATCTAAGTTTGTCACACAGACCTGTCACACAATACCGATTTTGGTGCATATCAAGCTTGTGACACAGCTGTGAGCGCACCATGAGCGTGGCATGTAAATCATGTTGTACATGACATGGACATCATGATTTTCGTTTTACCATCTGTCATTCGTGTTTCTCATAAAGTCACAAAGCACAATACCGAATTCGGTGTATATCAAGCTAGGTAACTGGCCGTGAGCACCCCATGAGCATGTCATGGAGGTCATGCCTTCATCATCATTATCAGCCTGTCTACGGCCACTGCAGGGCAAAGGCCTCTCCCATGTTTCGCCAATCAACCCTGTCCTGTGCTTTCTGCTGCCACGTTATACCTGCAAACTTCTCAATCTCATCTACCCACCTAATTTTCTGTCTCCCCCCTCACGCGTTTGCCATCTCTTGGAATCCAGTCAGTTACCCTTAATAACCAGCAGTTATCCTGCCAACGTGCTACGTGCCCGGCCCATATCCATTTCTTCTTCTTGATTTCAACTATGATATCCTTAACACCCGTTTGTTCCCTGACCCACTCTGCTCTCTTCCCGTCTCTTGAGGTTACACCTATCATTTTCCTTTCCATCGCTCGCTGCGTCGTCCTCAGTGATGTCATGCCTTACATGACATCAATGTCGTAATTTCATATCACCACTTGTCATTTAAGTTCGCCATACAATAACATTACGCATTGCCAATTTTGCTGTATATAAAGCTAGCGCAACAGCAGTGAGCACACCATGAGCGTGGCATGTAAATCATTACATGACATGGATGTAATGATTTTCAATTTACCATGTCATTTATGTTCGTTAAACAGTCATGTCGTGCCATAGGAATTTTGTTGTATATCAAGCTAGCAAACTGGACGCAAGCGCATCATAAGTGTGTCATGAAAATCATTCTGTACCGGAAATGCATATCATGATTGTCACGTTAACACCTGTAATTAATGTTGGTTTTACAGTCACATCACCCAATGCCAAGTTTGGTACACGTCAAGCTGGCAAAACAGCCAGAAATGCACCAGGACCATGTCATATATGTCATGCTATACATGACATGCAGGTCATTATTTTATTATTACTACCTCTCATTTATGTTAGTCATGCAGAACTGTCTTGTCATACTAATTTTGGCAGATATCATGTTGACGAAACGGCCGCTAGAGCACCACGGCCACGGCATGTAAACCATGCCGTTCCTGACAAGCAAGTCATGATTTTAATGATATGACCAATCATTTGTGTTCTTCATAGTCATATTACGCTATACCAATTTTAGTATGAATACAATTAACGACCCGGTCCGGAGAGCACAAAGTCGTAGGCGGCTGATAGATAGATGCGCTCACAGTCACCGAAGTTCATTAAGAAATGATTCGCATTTAATATTTGGGCTTTTACGTGCCAATACTACGATACGAGGCTCGGCGTAGTGGAGGGTTCCGTAAACTTACACCATCTGGTGTTCTTTACCGTGCGCTGACATCTTACAGTACACGGGCCTCTAGCATTTCCCCTTCACAGAAATGCGACTGCCGTGGCCGAGATCGAACTCGCGACATTCACGTCAACAGCCAAGCACCATAAGCGCTACACCACCGCGGCGGGCATGATCTCGCGAAGAACACAGCGGAGCAAGATGAAAACAAGCGGAGCATGATGAACACAAGCGGAGCAGGATGAACACATGGCTTGAATGACAAACACAGAGCAACCACTCCCTCGAAGTGTAAAAGAAACATCGTAGAAAAGCAAATATACTACCTGTAGCACAATTCATACTTGCCCATCAGACACCTTTTCTTGCACATCATCGCTGCTGTCTGAACACGCCACCGGGCTGCCTTACCTGCATAAATGTCGTCACGCAATAAGATCGCAAAGTTGCGTAATTTGGCGACTTGCTTGAACTCACCTACGTATCCGCTGAGGCGCACACTTGTGCTTTGCAGTCGCCGTCGTCCGACAAGGCACTGGGCCGTGGACAGTCACAGTAGGTGCATTCGAGTGAATCACGCAATAAACGTGCGTAATCAAGAAACGTCGAAAGCACGCTGATCACGCAGCACTGAGAGCGCAGACAAAGCTACGAGTCCGTTGAGGCTACTACGACACACCACAGAACACCAACACAAAACCTGGGCACATCCTTGGCCACCCGCTCCATCCAGCACGCGATAGATCTCCAGTCGACAACTAACAACGATGATAACCACGCATAATATCGATAAACACCGCAAATACACAAGCGCGGGACAAACTTATCGCGGCCCCGCTGACATTTTTTTTCCGTGCTGAACGTAGGTTCCGCACACGTGGTTTTGGTTTGAAGTGATTGGCTCACGTACAGCACGTGATTTGAACATCCCCAGTCAACAATTGATACCAATGATAACCACATATAATATCAACATTGTAATTTTACAAGCACGGAGCGAGCTTATTATTCTTTTTTATTACAGCGAAAGCTGTATATGGCTAGGAGAAACGAAAAAGCGTTCGGCATCTGTGTCACGAGCGGTCTCCATTGGCTGTGCTATCAGTTACGTCGTTCTGAGCGTCGTACCCAAGCTCGCGCGCCATTGGCGCGCGAGCTTGGTACGACGCTTGCAAGGTCAAACGCTTGCAGCCACGGTGCGCCCTCTAGCGCGCCGAAGAAACGGCGTTGCGGGCAGAACCGCGTCGACGTGATTGCGGGAGCGCGTTGGCCGGGACGAACACCCGCTTTGGGCGAGAGTTTCTCCAGCGGCATTTTGGCTTCGGCTGCGACGTCTGTGACCGCCTGTGGTTCGACCACAACCTGGCAACGATAATTGTGGAAGGCTTCAGTGCAGCGTCGGGTTGAACCCACTGCTAAACACTGGGGCCGCACTCAGCTTCGCTGGTTAACCATTTGTACGGAGTGCTTGGGCGGTGATTTTTTTGTTCTTTTTTTTTCGCGTTAAGTGTGGTCTCGCACGCACGCCTTTACTTTTAAGCGATTGGCGGGCGGTTTTGCGTGAGGCGCGGCGGGTGATTTGAACTGAGTGTAGCGGCTTGGGCTTGTTGGAAATTCATGACAGTATACTACTAGCGCAGTGTATCAGCGCAGTGTGTCGTCCACTTTCTTGTCCGTGTGTTCTCGTGCTAGTAGTATGCTGTCACGATTTGAACTGAGTTGTGGAGTGCACTGTCCTCCTTGTGTTTTCTGTTCTCACTGTTCACCCCTTCTTTATCCTGCTCTTTCGCCACCTTGTTGACCTTGCCGGCGGCCCTGTGCGACGCTTCAGGACACGCTGCATCTCACCGGCTGGTACGATCGTCAGCGCTTTGCCCTTGCATAAATACTTCGCTTCCTTCACGACGTGAGCCTATATAGTCTAGCGACTTTGAAACACGGCAAGAACGCACACGCACATGCACAGAAAACATATTTTATCGGAAAGAACCTAAATAGCGACGGGAAAGAACGAAAAACACACCAGTACAGACTTTTTTGCAAAGTGTCAATTGCCCCCCCCCCCCCCCGCGCAAAGAGCCACCTTTTTTTTCTTTAATCCGGCGTAGCGGGAGACAGGGGCTTAGGCAAAAATTTTTTTTCGGGGGGGGGGGGGGGGGGTGCGTAACCAGTGGCTATGCTATGCGTAACCGAGGCTATGCGTAACCAGTGGCTACGCCCCCTTTCGGGGGGGGGGGGGGTCGTAACCAGTGGCGTAGCCAGGGGGTGCGCCACCCCCTGGCTACGCCACTGGTGGGAGATACAGATTTCATGAGAAAGGATCACTCGAGCAGAGAACCAAGAACACCTTTTACAAAAGAAACATGGAGTTGCAAAGGTTGCTTGGTGAGTTTAGGAGGAAGTGCGGTAGGTCCGGTGCATATAAGTGAAACGTCGGTTATAAGATCACAGCTCATACGAATTTCGGGGCGATAGGAATAATCCTTTCGTTCCGGCCAAGGCCCTATGGCCTGCAATAAAATAGAGTACGGTTGTTGTGAACCGATTTTCACCCCGCGACGTACGAACGTGCGCTACCGCCCAGGTACGAAGAGGTGCTGTCGGCGCTGTCGCGGAAGACGCGCCGAACACGTGCGAGCGCGGGAACGCAAACCCGGGCATGCGCGCCGCACCGGCAAGTCGTCAGAAGCACGGTGCAAGAAAAATACTTTTCAACGATTAGAATAAACCTTCAGAGGCACGTCACGGCCTCCGAGATTGTGTGCGCGAATCTTTGAGGTTCTAATGTGCCTTCGTGTGCCTTTGCGTTTAGATTAAAGAGGGCACTGGCGTCATGCTATCATTTTTTTTGTCAAACGCGTCGACGCGGCCCGCTCTCGTGCTATGTTAACACGTGTCTACCTCGTGCATCGGACATCCTATGAACCATAGGCGGAGAGTTTTCATTTTGCCGGAGGGGCCGGGGCCCGGCTTGCTCTTCTTCTACAATATTCTCACTGTCGCTTCACACACACACACACACACACACGCACACACACACACACACACACACACACACACACACACATATATATATATATATATATATATATATATATATATATATATATATATATATATATATATAAATTTCACGGTTTAACCGATGATTACTTCCAGGAGCTTCGCCCAATCTCATCATCATTCACCTTGTGGATCTGCCGTCAATTTTTTTTGGTATGGCCGGATGCTACGAGTGTGGATGCTAGGGGTAAGGTCGCCACCTGGCAGTGTGTTAATGCGTCGGCAAAATTCCACGTTTACTATTCGAAACACGCCGAATGGGACGGACGCGGAGAAACAACGCTTTGAAGAAACTAATCGTGGATTTCATGGTCATAATGCATTACTTCTCTTAGCAAGTGCACTGCGAGAGGACAGTGGTAGATATAAAAGGCTTGCTTTAAAGCCTGCAAAGTATGTGACCGTGGCGCAGTGGATAGCGTGCCCGGCATCTCTTGTCGCAGACGTAGGTTTGACGGAACTTTTTTTCTTTGTCTTCTGATCATGTGTATTTTTTCGACGTCATTTCCGTGACGGAAATACGTCACTCAAATCTTGGTGGACCCCGGCATAAAACACTTTCGTGTTAAAAAAAATGGCGTGTGGTTGTGTTGGCTAGCGCAGCAGGCTGCGGAGCCAGGGGTCACTGGTTCGAATCCCCGGTCATGTGGTTTTGAACTTTTTTCGACTGATTTATTTTTCTTTATGCCTTTTTTATATATACACATACATATACACATCCGGGACATGACGGCGACGGCGAAAATCAGCCGAGAGTGTCCATATAATTGCTACCGCAATATCTGGTGTAGTGAGCGTTGTAACAAGATTCAATGCGCTGCTTTATTGTGGATGCGCGATGTGAGTAAATATATAGGTGGAAAAATCCGCAAACAAAGTGACTGAGTCCACAGATATTCTGCGTCTATTATTCAGGTTTAGCTTAAAAAAGAATGCAATATGTGAATATTCCATCAAGCTTGCCTGGAGTAGAAAGTGCATTGAGTAAACTGAGTTTCACAGAGGACTTATAACACGGCGCAACAGTTTGCACAGGATTCATTCACTGGAAACGTACGCTGCGGTGTACTAAGGTACAGATTATGAGCCCCATACGTTGGCCTATTCCTGCTGTACCGAGTAAAGCTAGACTACAGCTCAATGGCTTATAGTTATTAACGTAGTTAATAATCATAATATCTAAAGATCGTTATAACAAAAATATATATTAGCAAATATACGCGCCGCATTTGTACGGCACCGGCGACGGCAAACCATTTCGATCCGAATGAATTTTACGCGATAATATCCAAACCTGACAGAGTTTTCTTGCACTATGTGTTTAAAACGCTTTCTTTAGCGCAATTAGTGCTTAACACTGGCACCGTTTATAGTTTCCTCTGCATGCATACATGCCCTACATAAACATTTCATAAAGTACATACGCTAGCATTAACGTCATATACAATGTTTCACCATATAACCACTACGTCCGATGGCTCACACGTCACGCCATCACTTCTCCTTTGTAACTTATATACTGAATCAGGAAGGGTCATTGCGAACAATTGTTACCTGCACCCCAAGTATTCTCAACGCTAACAGCATAACACGGATGACGAAGGCTATGGTATTCATTTACAAGAGCATGGAGGCCAACTCTTCCCTGTGCAAACTGGGGTTGAGTGAGCTCCGCGTACGTAACACACTGTTTATTAGATGTGAAGCATCTTATGGCGGAGCTTAATCCGGTGTGCGGCGTGACATCCCTTACTGCGCATGCGCAAACCGTTTCAAAAATAAATAAATAAAGAACCTCCTTTCCCCCCTCTCTCTCCTCCAGGCATCCCTCCCCGCGGCAACCACACCCTCACTGCGCATGCGCCTCCCATCCTCTCTCCTCTCCTACGCTCTCCCCTCTCTCCTCTAGCCATCCCTGCCCGCGGCGTCCACACTCCCACTGCGCATGCGCGTCCCCCCCTCTCTCTCCTCTCCTACGCTTCCCACTCTCTCCTCTAGGCATCCCTGCCCGCGGCGTCCACACTCCCACTGCGCATGCGCGTCCCCTCCTCTATCTCCTCTCCTATGCTCCGCCCTCTCTCGCCTCGCGACGCCGACGCAGGCAGCGTCTGCTAGCGAGTTTCTTGGTTGAAAAAACCGACTGCTCGCGCTGCACAACCGTTCACTGGCCACTCCGCATATATGGCGATGGATTTCGACCTGCAAGGTGGTGCCGGTGGGAGATTTCTCCTGTGCGTTGTTGAACAATAAAAATTCGCAGCGTGCGCGTTAACTAAAGCGGACTGCGGGTCTCTATGTCCAGTCGGAGTCTTCTGTCTCTCATTGCCCATTAGCAGCGATTGACATGTTCCAGTAGAAAACACCGCTCCATCACTGCGTGCTTTGCGCCTCCCCAGTTTTCTCTCCTGCGCAACGCTGCGATGAGCGCCAGCGTCAACGCCACCGCCAGTGTAAGCGTTAGCGCCCGCTGCTTCACATCTACACATGGTTCCCTTTAGCGGGAGATGGTGTAATTTTTATCGCAGTTTTAACCCCAACAAAATATTAATGAGAACTAACAGACAGTGATGCCAAGGATAGTATAGGGGATGTTATTTGAAATAATTCTAAGGTAAATGTCAAAAAAAGAAAAGTGGACGAAAAGATAACTTGCCACCGGCAGGGACCGAACGTGCGACCTTCGAATAACGCGTCCGACGCTCTACCACTGAGCTACGGTGGCGGTCATCCCTCCGTCCACTTTATAAGGTATGTATGCGCATTTAAACGTGGGATCGTTATTCAGCGCACCTGTTGCCGTTACGGCTAGTGTGGAACACTTTTTTTGCCTATTGGGTTCGATCCCGGCCGCGGCGGTCGCATTTCGATGGAGGCGAAAATGTAGAGGCCCGTGTACTCTGCGATGTCAGTGCACGTGAAAGAACACCAGATGGTACAAATTTCTGGAGTCCTCCACTACGGCGTCTCTCATAATCAGATCGTGGTTTTGGGACGTTAAACCCCAGATATTATTATTTGTTATTTTTGCCTGTTGGCGTCACGTAGCACGTGATTTATTATGAGCTGGGATCTGACTAATTCCTCGCATACCACCTGAAGGTGTCTAGTCTGCCAGAACGAGACCCTCGCCAAGAACGAAGGAAAGGAGTGTGAACTCAAGGGCTCGTTTGCTTTTTTAAACACAAAATAATGAGAACTAACAGAAAATGATGCCAAGGAAAGTATAGGGGACGTTATTAGGAATAACGTCCTGCCGGTGCCAAGTTATCTTTTGGTCCACTTTTCTTTCTTCACATTTACATTACAATTACTTCTAATAACGTCCCCTATACTTTCCTTGGCATCATTGTCTGTTAGTTCTCATTAATGATGTGTTTAATATAGCAAACGAGCCCTTAAGTTCACACTTCTTTCCTTAACCCAAGCAAACAAACTCGTCAAAGCGCTGGCTCCAGCAACATTTGTTTTTCGACAACTTCTCATCTTTCTACGATGTAGCACATACAAATAGAGCAACAAAATAATGGTAACATTATATACAGATCAACACTTGGACAAACGAAAATATTTTTTTCTTTGAAGTGTGAAAATGGACGAACTTCGGCGCATTTTGCTTTTTTGAATCAAATATGGAAACCTATAAAATCTTTTCAATGTATGAAGTTCTGCTGCGAGATAGAGCGCACAATGTTTATCGAACTGCTTTTTCAATATGACAACTTGCCTATACGCGCTGTGCTTACTAAACTTATGAAAACTATGATTAATGTACAACGTATATATGATAACTCTATGTACAATCAAACAGCAGAAGTATTGGAATTAATTTGAAGATAAGAGATCATGAATGTCAAAACGGCTCGCCTGTATTAGCCTGCCCAAGCGGCGACAAACTGATATCATGGTTATATAACGTACGCAAATATACGATACCGTACGGTCAAGAGATAACAATAATACATGTATTCCTGTAAATGACAGAATGCCTGTAAATGTGAATAGTTTAGAACAGTCGATATAAAAAAATTATACGCCTTTGCTTATTAGAGGTATTGAAACCTAATTATTTTTCACAGTATTCCAAGCTCCTTTCACAAATTATAGTTTCCTTTGCTTATACAACGATACATTAAAACGGCGTATGAAGTCGATTGATATAGCAAGAGAGAAGGTTGATTCAATCACAGAAGATATCACCACACCATTTTGTCTATCCTATTAACTTTCCCAGATACAGTGGAGCTCTGTAGGAAAACGCTTGGTGTGTTAAATGCTAAATGGAAAGCCCGAAACTCGAAACGTGGAAGCAGCGAATGCGCATCTTTTCATTTTTTGTTTCTAGCGATGGTCCCCACCCTCTTTAAATAATGGTCCGCAATAAGTGTGTCATGTGCATCGACTGTTATCACAGAGAAATCAAATAATTAAGTAGAACGGCAACTCTTTCAGACAAGCTAAAATATTTTGAGGTGGAGGAAAATTAAGAACTTCGTTAGCTGAGCCAGTCTAGGCCTCCCACAAGGGGGGTAGCCAGACCATTAAAGACCGTTAATATTCTGCGTGCTAGCGCAAAGCCACTCGCGTAGCTTTTAACTCGAGCACATCTTGGCCATGAAATCCCTGGTACTTGCAACATTAAAGAACGGATATTGCCTGCACAACGAGTACGTCATACTCCACCAAGACAAATTCAATTTACCCTGAAGCAGCCAAAGGTGAATTACGATGCCGGCAAAGCATATGAGGTTTTTAAGCTTACCTATGAAACTCAACGCCGATGTCACCGCGAACAAATTCATTGTTCACCAGTAAGCCCCCCGCGCTCCGTGGGATACCAAGCGACAGAGTAACTGTGAAGCATCGCCTTTCCTTTTTAAACGAGACCCCACAGAAAAATATAAAGGATGCGACCGAGTGACACAGTGCTTTGTCGTCATAACGGGGTCGACAACTTTTCCTTTTCTAAAGTTCAGGGCATATCTTCAGAACTAACACAGCAAACGATTCGTGTCCCACCAGCCTCTTTTGAAAATATTTTCTGGTCCACTAATGTGTTATTCGATACGCTTTGCTTGCCTTAGGCCTTCGTTAAAAAAGGTCACAATGATCTGCGAAAATATTCAGTCAGACCATTGTTCACTGAAATATCATAACAGAAAGTGCGGAGCAAGAAAGACGGCCTTCAAGTATACGTGAAACGTCACATACGTACGTTCCACGAACGTTATCAGTCTCAACAGAGTTCAGTGATTTCGTGTGGCGTGCATGCTGATCAGTTTCGATACGTGACATTCGTTTTAATGATTCAAATGAAAATGATACATGATGTTTATAAGTCTAATGCACTGGTGCACATTTAATCGTTGACATTCCCTTAAGGGTTGCCTTAAGAAGCTGCGATTCATATAATACAAAAACTCCAGGCCTGCGCGGAAAGTGCAGCACAGTAGCAGCGAAAGCTGGACGAGCGCCATTTCTAGAATCCGTTGCAAACTCTCTTGGGGCTACTAATACAAGTGTAATTGCAGGGTACCCACTACTACATTAATTGATTCGGTGGCTGATGACGATAAAGAATTATGGCTGAGCCCTTTGTAATGTGTTGGAGGCATTCAACGACCCACTCGTAATGCAATTCATATTGTGTGACGCCTGGTTTTACTCTTCTACCTTACTGTATTGCACATGTTAACGCGGTTCCTTGTCGACATAACGCTTGTATAGGGTGTTTGTGCGCAGGAATTTCGAGCAGCGACATGGCTCAGGGGTAGAATACTGGGCTGGCACGGGAGAGAACCAAGGTTCGAACCCCGTTCCATCCTTGGTTATTTTCTTATTTCATTTTTTTTATTCCGTGCGAGAGTGGTTACGGGCACCGGCTGCGGCGGACAACTACGGCACCCTTGTTGTCATCTCATAACAACTTTCGCTGTCACATATCCTAAAGACCTCACCCGGTAGTTGCAAAGCTGGTCGACAATACCATAACGAAGCATACGCACACCTTAGTAGCCCCTATCAACGCGTGTTATTACACGGGAAGTCAGAAATGTGCTTGAGCTATATCTTAAGGACATTTTAATAATCCGTGCAGGACCACCAATGCTCCCGTCTCAATGTTTACTCCCGATGCGCCAGATCTATTGCAGACAAATGTCCACAAAAAATTACACCATCTCCCGCTAAAGGGAACCATGTGTAGATGTGAAGCAGCGGGCGCTAACGCTTACACTGGCGGCGGCGTTGACGCTGGCGCTCATCGCAGCGTTGCGCAGGAGAGAAAACTGAGGAGGCGCAAAGCACGCAATGATGGAGCGGTGTTTCCTACTGGAACATGCCAATCGCTGCTAATGGGCAATGAGAGACAGAAGACTCCGACTGGACACAGAGACCCGCAGTGCGCTTTTCGTTAACGCGCACACTGCGAATTTTTATTGTTCAACAACGCACAGGAGAAATCTCCCACCGGCACCACCTTGGAGGTCACGATCCATTGCCATATATACGGGATGGCCAGTGAACGGTTGTGCAGCGCGAGCAGTCGGCTTTTTCAACCAAGAAACTCGCTAGCAGACGCTGCCTGCGTCGGCGTCGCGAGGCGAGAGAGGGGGGGTGCGTAGGAGAGGAGAGAGAGGGGGGGGACGCGCATGCGCAGTGGGGTGTGGACGCTGTGGGCACGGATGCCCAGAGGAGAGAGGGGGGGAGCGTAGGAGAGGGGTGACGCGCATGCGCAGTGGGAGCGCGGGCATGGATGCCTAGAGGAGAGAGGGCGGAGCATAGGAGGGGGAGAGAGGAAGGGAGGCCTAGAGGAGAGAGAGGGGGGAGGAGGTTTCTTTTTTTTTTGAAGGGGTTTGCGCATGCGCAGTAAGGGAGAGCACGCCGCACACCACCACCACCACCGGATTAAGCTTCGTTATAAGATGCTTCACATCTAATAAGACCCACGCACTTTGCGTTTAATTTACCGGGTCTTATTCGCCGTTTGTTTTGTCCCATGACTGTTGTAGGCGTTTGCGAAAATGTCCGTAATGGTTCATTATGCTACTTGTTATTTGTTTCCTAAATCTACAGCGCATGATAACACTATCACTTTAATGAGAATGTGCTAGATATTGCATATAAAATGTTTATTAGCGCGATACCATTACATAGCTCGTTTCGCAGAAATTCTCTTCTCGGCACCGTTGGTTGTGAGCCAAACATTGGCGTCGTCCACTAGGGAAAATTCGAGATTAGTGCAAATAAAGATGTGGTAAAGTCTTCGGTTTGAGTGGGAATGGAGCTCAGGACTTCAGCGTGACAAGCAAGCGTTCTACCAGCGATCCACACCTGTGCTCGAAATTGCACCGAAACAACAAAACGTTATACGAATGTTATGTAGTGCGAAAAGTGTCAATGACAAATAATACTGCGTGACAGAAGGGCACAAAACACGTGAATTCCGCAATGAATAGTCGGTTCAGTTTAAAGGCCAGACATTGACAAAGCACGCATTATTAATTAATTATCTTCAACAATAACGTGTGCAGCTGTGCAGGTGGGCGTGTTGCCTAAATGACCAGCAATGGGTCCCTCGCCAACTCGAAAAAGAAAGAATTATGTCACAGTGGGCACCTGGCAACTGTACTTGCTGTAAACATGCTGGAATAGTTACAAATGGTCATTTCACAGGCGCACAGCCGTTCCTTTCCTCGCGGTATGGTTAAGGTTTACACCCAAGAGTAAGGCCATGCGAGCGAATGAGAACGCGATACGAACAGGTTTCGATTACGCTATCGCGTTGTACTCTTCAAGCCGACAACCTGCTCAAGGGTCTACTCAAGCGTCCTCCAAATTTACGACAAGGTATTTTGAGGGAGCACTCAGTCCTCACTATACCCAATTTCATTATACTAGGCTATAGGCTCGCGGGTTCGATGGCGGCCCCGGCGGTCGCATTTCGATGGAGGCAAAATGGTAGAGGCCCGTGTACTGTGCGATGTCAGTGCACTTTAAAGAACACCAGATGGTCGAACTTTCCGGAGCCCTCCACTACGGCGTCCCTCATAATGATATCGTGGTTTTGGGACGTTAAACCCCAGATATTATTATTAGGCTATAGGCTCCGTGCAGACGTAACTCATGAAGGCGCCTCTAGAGGCAACAAGCGCAGATTTGACGGGATGTCCTGAGCTGCTCGCACAGGGGTGAAATGCCAATGCTTCTCTTGCTTTTCGCGCTTGGCCAGGGGTGCGATTCTCGCGGTGTCCACTTCGGCGGGGCGCGTTCAGTTACGCAAAAAAAAAACGGTGAGTCATGACGTCATGGCCGCCAGCTCATTCCCAGTGTAAAGAGAAAGAAAGTGGACGAAATGTACAGTAACAGGGCTCTTAAACTAACTTGCCAAGTCTGAACTTCCGTATGAACGTGTTGAGATGTTTGAAGAACGATGCAGGGAGTGCGTATCGACATTTCAGGTGCGTCAGGAGGGCGGCCGCGTTGAACCTAATACAAGGGCAACGTGATTGGAGTTCATGCACGGCCTCCGAGATGTGCGTCCAAATGCGGATCTCTGGGGACAGCATTCGTTGGGGCGAAACGCATTCCGTGTTTCTTATTTGTGTCGAGAGTAGTGAAAGCTGCGTGGTGTCAAAATGACGTTGCGGAAGAAAGACCGGAAACAGGCGGCGCGCTCCAGCCAATCAGTGGAGGACGAAGTGGACATGCCCACTGAGTGGACACCGCGAGAATAGCTCCCCAGTAGTCAGAGCGACGGTCCGTCCGCGTTATGAACGCGATCAGCCAGCCGCTAGTATTGGACGATAAGAATAGCATAGCATAAGGCGTAAGGCATCGCTCCGCGATAGCACCCCTGCAGCGGCCGTGACAGTACACGCGCTGCTGTCGTCTGTTTCAAGCTGCCGCCGAGTTTGCTACTGCGTTAACCGGAAGGTGATAAGCGTTGGTCGTTTAGTAAGTGAAGCGGTCCGCGCTGCACGCGTGCAGTTTCGCTAAACGGGCTCGTCGCCTCCGTTGTCGTTTTCGCCAACAATTTGACGTGGCCGCGTTCGCATGAGGGCGCATGAAGTCTGGCGAAAGAAAGCACACGCGCTAACACAACGGTTCTCTCAGGGCTACTAACAATTTGCCGTCTTTCGAAAGCAAACGAGAACGAAAACGCCTCAAGCGAAGCACCAAAGCACGGTGCAGTGGCTTACCGCCGCTTGCGTTGTCTCCCGTATCCCGTCAAATCTGCTGCCGTGGCCGCTTTTGCGCTACAGGCAACGTGCGAGTGTGGCTGCTCCTAACGTATGCACGGTGCCTATACTTCACGTCCATTTCAAAACAAAGGCCTCTCTCAACGATGTCTTACGCATCCTATCATGCGCAACCTCATTTCATTTGCTTTCCGCTACTTCTTAATTTCCTGAGCCTACCTAATCTCTGCTTGCGTTGGCTGCGTTTCGCACTTCTTGCTATATATTTTGTGGCTCTTACTGGTTACCAAATTATAGTCCTCTACAAGACTTCGCTCGATCAGGGTCATATTTTCCTAATGTAAGCTGGAATGTGAGCTTCCACTGTTTTTTTTTCTTTATTTTTTGGGGGGGATCCATTTCGCTATTCTCTAAAATGTTATTTTTCCGCCTATAATTTACCTGTTTGTCGTACGCCAGTTCGTTCCTAACCTTTTCTCGATTATTTCATCGCCCTCTAACATTCATCCCTGCATGAAAGTGTTGGTAATATGCAGTGATTCTTCAATTCGTGCTTTTAGAGACACCGACAAATTTCCAGTCATCATATGGGAATGTCTGCCGCACGCACTCTTAAATATCCTTCTTGTTTGGTGATTTTTCATTTTCTAAAGTATGCTAATCCGTGAATAAGATTACATCCATACGCTTCCGCGAACACGAAAGCCTGCTTGCTCATTTTCAACTCTTGTTTTTGAGCTAAGTTACAGAGGACAATTTTTGTATTCAGAATCGACAGCCATATCTTCGTACTTTATCGCTTTCGACCGAGAATATCTTTTCTTTGCGCAGTGCAACTTGTTCTCCTGTAAAAGAAATGTTTCTACGAAATATATGCGATGAAAGTAACGGAAACGTATGAAGTCTCATTTTCGGAAGGGCAAATGTGCATTAGGTGGCACAATCCATTAACAAAAAATTATTAGCTATGTCATATTGCGAGGTGAGGAGTTACTAACCTCGTCCTCTGGAGACGTTCCATCGATTAGTTTATCAGCTGTTGAACAAAAAGCTGCGCTAGGAATGAGGCACAAGGCACCTTTTCATCGTTGGCTTCTACGGCCTCGAGTTCTTCCACGTAAGCATGGCCGTTAAACTGTCAAATATTCCTTTATTGATTATGTCGAGTTGCGCGTTCTTCTGAAAAAGATTACACCATCTCCCGCAAAAGGGAACCGTGTGTAGCTGCGAAGCAGCGGGCGCTAACGCTTACACTGGCGGCGGCGTTGACGCTGGCGCTCATAGCGGCGTTGCGCAGGAGAGAAACCTAGGGAGGCGCAAATCACGCAGTGTTAGACCGGTGTTTCCTACTGGAACATGCCAATCGCTGCTTATGGGCAATGAGAGACAGTAGACTCCGATTGGACACAGACCCGCAGTCCGCTTTTAGTTAACGCACACGCTGCGAATTTTTATTGTTCAACACCGCACAGGAGAAATCTCCCGCAGGCACTACCTTGCAGGTCAAGATTCAGTGCCTATATATACGGGGTGACCAGTAAACGGTTGTGCAGCGCGAGCAGTCGGTTTTTTTCAATCAATAAACTCGCTAGCAGACGCTGCCTAGTCGGCGTTGCGAGGCGAGAGAGGGGGGAGCGTAGGAGAGAAGAGAGAGGGGGGAGGGTACACGCATGCGCAATGGGGGTGTAAACGCCGCGGGAGGGATGCCTAGAGGAGAAAGAGGGGGGAGCGTAGGAGACAGAAGGGGGAGGGGACGCGCATGCGCTGTGGGGGGTGCGGACGCCGCGGGGAGGGATGCCTAGAGGAGAGAGAGTGGGAGCGTAGGAGAGGAGGTGTGTGGAGAGGGTCCGCGCATGTGCAGAAAGGGTGGTCAGGACGCACACCACCACCGGATGGAGCTCCGCCATAAGCTGCTCCGCATCTAAAAGGTAGGTGACGGGAGAGAGGAGAGATAGAAAGAGAGAAAGAGGCAAAGGAAAGGCAGGGAGGTTAACCAGGTTATACCCGGTTTGCTACCCTACACGGGGGGGAGGGGGGAAAGGGGAGGAAAAGAAGAGAGAAAGCAAGAAGGAAAGAGAGAACAAGTGATGCGCGTCACACATGTCAGCGTTCACCACGTACATTTAGAAAGTCACAACTGGGAAGTGTTTGAGACCAGTTCCTCTACGGTTGTCTAAAAGACTGGAACCCAAGATGTTCAAAAAAGCTTGCAAGGACTGGCTCCAAGGAATCCAGAACTTGCAGTGCGCATTGAGCCGATGGAGTTGTCATTCCGTTGAGGAGAGCACGCATCGTGGTCATGAGAGACCTCAACACAGCCAGGACTTGTCGGTTTTCGTCATGGAAATCATCTGTGGACGATGATGTTCACTGAGGGGCATTCTGCACCGGCTCTTTATGAGTGCGCAGTGGTGGCAGTGAGGGCCACGCGACCTCCGCCGCAGCTTTCGAAACCTCTACACCTTTTCGGCTCTCCGACTGCGATGCATTGGGCGGTGGTGGTGGGGCCAGTGGTGGAAACTGTCGCTTGAAGGAAGGCTCATGGTCTGTCGGAGTAGGAGATCGCGGTGTCCGTACAGATTGAGCAGCAGTACCCCTAGACCTTCTTCGCCGACGCGAGCGCCGTTGTCTATTTCTTACAATGTCTGCAGCCTCTTTGTGCGTTGAGCCGTCCCGCACCATCTGCTTCAAGACACTCCATTCTTTTTTAACAAATGGACATCCTCTTGATGACGCTTCATGCGATCCTTGGCAGTTGGTACATTTGAGGGTGGTTGCTCGGCAGGACTCCGCGTTGTGTCGCTCTGCACAGCGGGGACAAATCACCACGTTCCGGCAAACTCCGCTCACATGACCCATTTTTTGGCATTTATGGCACTGGAGTGGTCTTGGTGTAAATGGACGGACCACGTGACGAAAGTGGCCTACCTTCACGTGGGATGGCAATGTGTCGCCTTTGAAGACAATCTTTACGCAACGCGAGTTGCCCAGCCGTGAGACCTGGACGATGTTGCTATGGTCACTAACTTCCTTGATCAGCGTAGGAAGGTCGCCAGAAGGAATCGAGATGTCGACATCGTAAATGACACCTAGCACCATGTCATTGCTAAGTGGAATGTGAGGTCGAACCTTGATGCCATCGAAGTCTGTGATCCTGGTTAGAGCAAGCAGAGATGCCTGGTGTATGACGTCGATGGCCAAGACATTCTTGCGGGGGTTGACTCGGACATCCTTGATCTCGTTTGGCGCCAGAGACTCGAGTTTTCTCGAGATGGTCTGCCGATTCAGGTGTCTCAGATTGTCCGATGGCGTAATTGGCACAAATAAGACAGTGTAGTTCGTTGAAGCTATCTTCGGCTTCACAGTAGATGCTGTAGAAGGTGGTGAGGCACCCAGGGATCTTCGTTTTTGTTTACGACTGTAAGCAGGCGTGAAGTCATCGTCGCAATCGTCACTGCCTGCCGAATACAGTTCGGTAGACTCACTGTCAGCGTCGCTGAGTGCGCTGTTCCGTTTCCTCGAGGGGCCTGCCGACGGCGGCGGCATGCCTGGAGGGTGCGCAGTCGAGTCTACTTCCGGTGTAGCCAAATAAAATACCGATGGCTACGCGAGACACATGAAAAATCGGCAAAAACTGTCACCCGGTAAACAAATCGCCAGGTGACGGGAGAGTCAACTGTGGTGGCATCGGCAACGGAGGCTCCCAGTTGGTAGGATAGAAATGCACTCGTTTTCTAGACGAGGACCCTTATAACCACCGCGATGACCGCTGTGGTGATGACATAGAAGTCTGAGGACTTGGTAGGGCGATGACCGAAGAATTTTGGCAACTCAAAATGGATATAGATGTTTGCGAGAGGAACTCGAGCCCTAGACAAAGAATTAGATGATTTTATTCTAGATCACGTGCTGTTCCTCTTCGCCTTTCCACTTTCTTCACCTTTACTTGGCCACCCATCCCAGATCACCGTCAACAGCGAATTTAGCAACTGTCTTGATGAAGTAATATACGCATGACGGAAAAATGGAGTCCATGCTTGAGCAGCAGAACCCAGATAATTCATGTCCATGTCACTCAAAAAGTAATGCCTTGGTTTTACTTGTAGGCTACATGGAGCTCCAAAGTTTACGCAGGTGACTATCATAACAATGGTCACAGCGCGCTCAACGCATTGTTTTCTTTTGCGTATGGCATACTGCACAAAAAATCGCAATTTCGAAAGTCTTAGGTTCCATTATAACTAAAAACTGTTCACTCGAGCTCCCGCGTCGAGAATAAGTTACAAAGTACGCATTGAAATAATCTAACGAAGTCAAGAGTAGATTTTAAAAACCAGTTCAACCGGCAATGCCGTTTTCGGTGCACTATGCAGTTAACATACCACTTGCATACGTTATATAGTCAGCATAAAAAGGCAAATTCAAATTGCTGCTCATGCAGAAGTCTAATGCTACTTTTATTTGGTGTGTCAGTAGAATAGTGACTCTTTAAAAATGTCTAAATGCGTCTGCTTGATCAATAAACGCTCATACACTCCTATGATTATAATCAGGAATTTAAGCGATCGCATTTGTTTAATAAATATTTATAAGACATTGAACAACCTCTTTCGTTCTTACTCTGGTAATCATGGTGTCTCTGGGATTTCTGTTATATAATATTCCAATGTGTTCATCTCAATATGTGTAAGTACTATGCCACTCAATCGTCATTGTGTGTTATGTATCATGATTTCTTGTTCCATGTGCCGACTTATGCCCATTATCCATATGCTGCTTAAGAGGCCTGTAAAAAAACATTTAAATCGGCAACTGAATACGTAGTCGCCCCTACCATAGCACTGGGGCCAGGGGCGGCCGCCACCGCGTATGGGCTCCATTGGTGTAGCCCCCGCTGGGAGGTGGCACACATCAACGACCAGATGGACCATCAGCTTTACTCCATGCAACAAGACGAAGATGCTTCCCGGTTCAAGAACATCGAACCGTCACTTGAGGCACCACCACCGGCTTCATCATTGATGGAAGATGGCAGGGGACATTGATTACTCCCCATTCACCCGTCTCGCCCCGAATGGAAGCTGTCCGACCAATAGTGAAAAAGAAAGGGGAAAAAAATTATCACCCGCACTACACATGAGTAGAAGGCATATACGTAAATTTCTGTCGCGATCGTAAGCAATGTAAGCTAGCACTTCATGTATCCTCACGAACTCTCAGATATATGCATTGCATATCAATTCTTTCAGTGTTGCTCTGTGCGAAGAAGTGATGAGGAACCCCTAAGAACGACAGCTAGGACGCTGTTATTTATCTCTTTTATTTTCTCCTACTTGACTAGTACGCAATCGGTGAGTATTCTATTTACCATAATATTGGACGGCCGATGAAACCTGAATTCTGCCTCAAGACGATGAAATGAGTCACACTCTAAAAATCAAAATTTCTGCATGAGCGATGATTTGTTTCTTGCGTCCATTGCAAATATATCCTTCTAAAAACGGGGAATAAGGGGAGATACTAAGGGAAAACTCGAGCTTGTCTGTTTGGCTCTCTCCCCGGAATGACTGCGTCTTTACTGCGACGACGTGATCATTTTGAAGTCTACTGCCTACCGGGCAGGGAAAGCAGCCACTTTTGCCAAGTCCATTCAAATGCGCGTTTTATTATTTATGTATATACTCATGCGTGGCTTCTTGAAACGTATTATCAATAGCAGCCCAGCGTTAAGGCTATTTACTGTGTGTGTGTCTCTTGGAGTACTTGAATATCTAGTATGTTGCACCAACCCGCCTAGTTCCCACAGGTACCCTTTAGCTGTCTACTTGTTGTTTACCTTTTAGAGCGCAGATCTTAGGCGCTCTTTGCTGCCTTAAGCGGCGTTGGCGTAACCGGTACGGTAGATCGAACGAGGACTAAAGAGAGCGCACGCGGAGTCTGTCGATATCAAGAGCTTCTGCACTCTAACCTCCTTTTCTTCCTCCTCAACGCGCGCTATCCCGTCGGTCACGGCTCGTTCGCATGCAGGGCTGCCACATTCACTGCGGCTGGCTTCGGCTGTCGTAACGGCGCTGTATGCGTTTCGCTTCGTTCGCGACGCTTGTAGTACACAGAGCGTTGTGCGTACCACTCGAGCGCTGGTAGTTTCTGCGACAATATGTAACGAATGTTACATTGCTACAACAGCGGAGAGCCCAATCTTCAAACACAGTTGCCGTTGCCCCAACCTGAAGCTGCCCTCAGAATTGGCGTTTGGCAGTATCGTAATGGTCCGTAATTTTTTTTTTTACTTATAGACTTGTACTTCTATAAAAAGTGGTTATGTACACGCTCTTTTCCCACCTACGCAGCGCCGAACGCTTCAGGCTCAGATGTAGTTTCAACGCGTGAACACGTAGCAACTGCGTCAGCATCACGTATGCTATCCGTGAATTTCCTCGTGAATGCTGACCTGCCAAAAGCAGCGTCAAGTCTTGCAAATGAATGGATTTAAGTAGCAGGTAGCAGGGCGGCTACGGCGAGGCAGACGCTGAACGGGTTTTGACCCAGAAGATTTAAGTAGCTGAAGAGCAAAACATCTTCGACTGCACCTGCAAATCAATACCTATTGTATTCCGGGAGCCTTTAATGTGCTTAGTACAACGACCTCGTAAAAGATCACTATTTGCGTAAAACCGTAAAGCAAATACGTTCTATCATTTTGGAAATGCCCCGGTGAACGTGAACATTTATTTTTACGCGTATACACGTCCGAAATGAACTATATTTCACGAAATGTAAAATGAACGATTATGGGCGCATTTTTTTTATTATTATTTTCATGCAAGTAGGAAATGTACACGTACAAAAACATGATTGAGACGATTATCAGTGGTACGAAGAATACTATGCCCAATTTGGGCACAGGCGACCTTATTTTTATTCACCTTCTACATTGGCTATAATTTATGCTTCTTCCGTTGAAACGACAGCGCTCATAACACCAGCAGGTATGTTTTAGTTTGATGATCCTTCGTTCTAAGGAAAACTCGTAATCACTATATTTTATGACTCATATTTTGACTCTTCAAATAGTCGCGACGATTCTCAGAAGTATGCGTCAGCCCCGATGCTCACAAGCTACGAGCTGTCTTCTTTCTTATTTTCACGCATTGAATACTTCTGGTACCAGGTTTGTGTTACTGAAGAAACGTAGCCAAATTGCAATCGAAATTACTACCTCGAAAACTAACCGAAAAATTACTCTAGGGCATGGGTCTCAAACTGGGCTGCTGTTCCGCAAGGGCAGCTGAAGTAAAGAAGGTTGGGGTTGAAGGGGGGGGGCCGGAAAAAATTTGTCAGCAAATGTCACCATTTGGGGGCCTTCTCCATATCTCACATGAGTTATTTGCCACTCATACGAGCTTCTGCCACGCTGAAGCACCGCACGGCTCTACTTACAATCAGGGGTGAGTGGTGGATGTTGATACTTCTCCATTAGTCTGCTGGAGACGTCTACTGCGTGGCGGAGTTTTTTTTTCTGTTTGACGTGTCACGCTGCGGTGCGAGGTGTCGCAATTTCGGTTGCAGTTGCATACCCGTTGATTGCTTTATGTTTATGTCTTAATTACTATACTACACGTTCAACTTACAAATAATGTCTACTTACCTTTACTTAGCTTGATTATCTGTTAGTTTCATTAGCTTCCTTCTAACGAAGAATTGATCTCTCCTAGCCATAACGAGGGTCTCCTTCCGGCAGATTTGATGTCTTACGCAGTAACTGGGACTTATTATTAAGCTCTCAGCTCGTAAAATGATCACGTGCTCCGTGACGCCGTCTGGCAAAAAAAAATGGACGTTGCACACTCGCGGTCAGGGCTGCGACCTGCGTTGACTAACACTCGAGGGTTTACACAAAACATAAATAACTAAAACGTCAATGGGAAAGCAATCGCAGCTGTAGCTGAATTAGTGGAGTATCGTAGGTGTTATCTGAAGGGTGTAAGTTCGGTCCCTACCAGCGGCAAGTTTATTTTTCACGCACTTTGTTTATTTTAATGTATGTCCTATATACTGTACTACAAACAAAAAGTTTAAAGACTGTCGCCTTACCTCCCTCAGCTTCGTTATCTGTTCATTTCATTAGGTTGTGTCTATCAAAAAACGAGCCCTCAATCAATCCCCCCATGTTTTTTTTTGTGTTTTTTTTTTCTTAGAACGTGTTTATATTGCAGCATAAACACACATGTATCCAAACATATATAACATAGAGTAAAGAAAGTCGGAAAAATCGGTGCCCGCGCATACGTACGTCAAATTTTCTGTAAAGGGTATTTGAAGAAATTGTGGTACGCTAAGTGTCATATTTGAGGCTGCGCTGTGACGTTCGACATGGTAGCGTGCGCCATGAAAGAACATTTGAAGAAAATCCAATACATTTCAATACTTCAACGAATTTATTACAAGCCAATAAATGACAAACAATACGGCAAGATGGAGCGTGGCAAAACCAAGTTTGTCGAGCGCTAGCTACACTTATCTTAGCAGCACCTTGCTGTACTGTAGAGGTTGCAGGGCTTGTAAGCCAATAGAAAAAGGCGAAATGCCCTCACGACGTATTCATCCGCGTCTTGCCGTCTGCACAACAGTCTATTTGACGTTGGCTTGCCTACTATGTCGGTACTTGGTTCCTGCAGGTAATATAACGAGCAAAAGCCTCTTCAGTAAACCTTGAGCTCCCGACGCCCACTTCTACAGGGCACGTTCGATGACGTTTGTGAGGTACGCAGTTATTTATCTAACAGCGTTCATACCGGTGCTTTGTGCGAGTTCTGTCTGACAGCACCAAACGCATTTAGCGCTACTAACATTGCTTCTTTCAGAAAAATAGTGGATATTTAACCCGTCGCATTCCGGAGATTCAGTCGACGCACTTTCAGCGGCCATCACGTACTGTTCTTGAGTAAACAGCCGATTATTGGCACAGAAAACACTATAGACATTCAGGGTTTCAGACTTCAGACTTCAGAGACACTATAGACATTCATTCAGACTTCAGAAAACACTAAAGACATTCCAACGCACCTCCGGCGCTAATGTTGTAGAGCTATCTGCTCAAATGAAATCAAACCACTATTGTGGCTTGGCACCACATGAGTAGTCTTAGTAGCATAAAAACAAATGAGTTACGATGAGAGATACCTGATGACTTGCGCTCCGCATTAGGTGAGACCAAGCGATGAAAGATTATATCACCTCTTTATTTCCGTCCGGGCCAAGAGCCAGTTAGAAGCACGAACTCGGGTTCAAGCGGACGGCCTGGGCTCTATGGAAGTTAAGATGTTGTTGTGCGTCATCGCGGTTAGTGTGGTTATAACGGTTACCAGCCGCTAATCTCTGCAATAATTTCGAAAAAGTGAAGGACCTAATATACAACGTATTGCTGTAACGCGTCATACAAGCTGTACAGCTAAAACACTTGTATCTCGTTGATAAGATATCAGTTACGCCAAGAACTATATTCTATAATGCGCAAGGACGCTGCCTGTGTACTCCTCGTAGCTTCGGCAGTGCTCCAAGATAGTCGTGGAATGTAGTACTCTATCTCAGAAATGCCTTGCAGCACTGTGGAAGCTATACGGCTTTTCATCCAATAGGAAAGGCGAAAGCCCCTCAAGACGTGTTTATCCGCGTCGCGTCGTCTGCTCGTCGTCTCCTTGTCATCGGCTCGCCTACTTTCTCGGTACATGTTCCCTGCAACTTATATAACTCGCAAACACCTCTTCGGGAACGCCACCTCGCCGTTTCTTTGATGTTTAGAAACCAGATTGTACAGGGCGCGTTCGATCGCGCTTGTGAAGAACGCGGTTATTAAGGCGAAAGCCTTTAATGTCTCATGCTCACCTCCGTCCGGTGTCCGTCCGTCCGGTGTTCATCCGTCCGGTGTCCGTCCGGCGTCCGTCCGTCCGTCCGTCCGTCCACACCCCCCACTGCGCATGCACCAACCCATTAAAAAAAATAAAAATAAAAAGCCTCCTCTCCACCTCTCTCTCCTCTAGGCATCCCTCCCAGCGGAGGCCACACCCTCACTGCGCATGCACGTCCCCTCCCTCTCTCCCCTCCTACGCTGCCCCTTTCTCCTTTCCTACGCTCCCCCCTCTTTCCTCTAGGCATCCCTGCCCGCGGCGTCCACACCCCCACTGCGCATGCGCGTCTTTCCCTCTCCTACGCTCCCCCCTCTCTCGCCTCGCGACGCCGACGCAGGCAGCGTCTGCTAGCGAGTTTCTTGGTTGAAAAAACCGACTGCTCGCGCTGCACAACCGTTCACTGGCCACCCCGTATATATGGCAATGGATCCTGACCTGCAAGGTGGTACCGGTGGGAGATTTCTCCTGTGCGTTGTCGAACGATAAAAAATTCGCAGCGTGCGCATTAACTAAAAGCGGACTGCGGGTCTCTGTGTCCAGTCCGAGTCTTCTGTCTCTCATTGCCCATTAGCAGCGATTGGGATGTTCCAGTAGGAAACACCGGTCCATCACTGCGTGCTTTGCGCCCCCCCCAGGTTTCTCTCCTGTGCAACGCTGCGATGAGCGCCAGCGTGCCGCCAGTGTAAGCGTTAGCGCCCGCTGCTTCGCATCTACACATGGTTCCGTTTAGCGGGAGATGGTGTAATCTTTAAGGCGAAAGCCTTTAATGTCTCATGCTCACGTCCGTCTGCTGTCCGTCCGGTGTCCGTCCGACCTCCGTCCGGCGTCCATCCGTCCGTCTGTCCGTCTGTCTGTCTGTCTGTCTGTCTGTCTGTCTGTTCGTCCGTCCATCCGTCCGTCCATCCGCGCTCTGGCACGGAGCCAGGTGGCCGCCGGGATGCGCAGACGGACGCCGGTCGCGTCGGACTCTATAGCGCTCGCGCTTTGCTTGCGTCGCTGTGCCCAGAGTTTGCAATCATTCTGACCGACGCCGTCTCAATGGACCCAGGCGTTCACGGAATACACTTTCCAATTTACAAAGGGTCCGTCAATTTAAGAGCTGGAACGCGGATGGCGTTTGCACGATGCGCAAAGCGCGAGAAAATACTAACGCATGCGAACGGAGGAAGATGAGTCTCGCGTCTCGCCGCGATTCGCGGTAAAAAAATTAAAGAAGAAAACACGCACCCATTCGGTTTGTGTCTTATCCCACTGAGAGTGTAAAAGAAAAATGACATGGCATAATCAGTGGAATGGCCACACGCTTTCGCCGTACACACTTTGGAATGTACAAAGTGTCCTTCAATTTTT
This sequence comes from Rhipicephalus appendiculatus, assembly GCA_030522465.1. NCBI lineage: Eukaryota > Metazoa > Arthropoda > Arachnida > Ixodida > Ixodidae > Rhipicephalus > Rhipicephalus appendiculatus. The sequence goes on from JALIZH010012248.1 coordinate 127,184, forward strand.
TTTGCTTGTCCTCAGCCTTCACGAGCGTAGCCAGGGGTGGGGGAGAAGGGTTCAACTCCCCCTCCCGCAGAAATTTTTTCAATTTTGCTTGCATATATATACACGCACCCATACAGACGTACGCACGAAGATACGTAAACTATGTTGAACAACCCTCCTCCCGGAAAAAATTCTGGCTACGCCCCTGTCAGCGATAGATGAGACGACGTGATTTCTGTTTATACCAGTTATTACTTGCTATCCGGATAGAGAGCCAGTAAAAAGCACGAATTCGGATGGAATCGGATGGTACGGGCTGTATGGGGACTGCAATGTTGCTTTGCGTCCTCGCGGTTCGGGTGGCTCTAACGGTTACCAGCTGGTAATCGATGCAATAATTCAGAAAATGCGAAGTGCACGAACGAAGGGCCTAATTTCGCAAGCATCGCTGAGACGCGTCATGCAAAAAGCAGTTAAAACCCTCGTATCCCGTTAATAATGAAAAAAGTCACAGTTTCGCCACAAGGCGAAGCAATGAATGCGTTAGCAACAAATTGGAATGTCTTGCGACGAATGTCAAGCAGGTCGAAACATGCAGCGCGCTGCTCACGCACATATAACGCACGAAAACAACACGCACAGGACGAGAGCTAACTAAAAACATTTACAGCTCGACACTTAACGCGCTGCTCAAACAAAAACGCCTCACGAAACGTATTCACAGGTACAGACGAGCGCGAACTAACAAGTGTCACAGTTGTTACTTAGCTGTGTTTGAAAAGCGTGCTCTTTTGGCAAACGGGGGGACTGCGGCGAGCGATGTGACCTTCGCGCGCTCGGTAACTACAACGCTATCGTTCCGGCGAAAGCCCCCCTTCTCCGCCACCATGAGATAAGCGCGCGCACGCACGGGCATCTACCCCCTCCCCCCTTCGGGTAAAGTGCGCGCCGGAGACCTAGGAGCGCCTGAAAGCGCGTGTCGCGACGAACGGGGCCCCGCCCAGCGAAGCCCTGCCGAGCGCGGCCTTTGCGCCATCTCGCTGGTCATGCTGAAAACACGCTGACAACTCGCTGTATATAAATACCTCGCCGTTTGAACGTTGACGGACGTTCTCCTTCGTGACACAGCGGTTAGCGCCGCGCGCTGCAGAGCGAGAGGTCCCTGGTTCGATGCCGCGCGTCGGAAACATTTTTCTGAATTATCTTTCTTTGAGGTTTTTATAAATATATAGATACATATACATATACGGGGCATGACGGCGGCGGCAACAGCGCCGGCGACGCCGGCGGCGAAAACCAGCCGAGAGTGTCCATATAATTGCTATCGCAATAAAAGTTACGCTGTGGCAAAAGCCACAGAACATATAGTTCCGAGCGTAACTCTTTCGTGTGTGCTTCTCGTCGCTTCTGCAGTGCTGGAAGGTAGTTGTGAGATGGAGTTTAGGTGCGAGCAGGCAGTCAACTTGGATGCAGGGAGTGCTCGTGGCGTTGGGGGGATAGAAAGGCTCAACTTGAGCAACTTTGTTGTCCCGAATGTACCACACAAGTGTTTCGCCGAAGCTTTCTCCAGTGTTAACAATAGCTGAGCTAGAACATCAAAATGGTGGAATGAGTCGTGCTTAGGCTTTGTAAAGTTATTAGTAATACTATGGCTTTACAAAGAAACCATTTAGCGTTCTCAGGCAGATGAGATGTTGCTCGTAGCTCTTATTATAGCGTTGCCAGCAGTATTTGTCTCATTTTCGTTCCTGCGATGCTGCACCTTCCCCCCAAACGGACGTGGAGACTTAACCGCATATCCTGCATACACTTGCGAATTCATCGGTTGAGAAGTGCTACACCCGAAGGTCGCGGGATTGAATCCTGGCCGCGGCGCATTTTCGATGGAGACGAAAATGCCTGAGGCCTCTACACTTCGAGATAGGAGCACGTTAAAGAACCTCATGCCGTCGCAATTTCCGGAGCCCTCCACTACGGCATCTCTCATAACCATATGATGTGTTTGGGACTTGAAACCCCAACGATTAATATTAAATTCATTCCTAACAAACGAGCCCTTAAATTTACACTTCTTTCCTTCATTCATAGCAAGGATCTCGTTCTGGCAGACTTGATACATCAGGTCGCGCAACTTTTTCTTTCGTCTTTTTTTTTCCTCGTTTGTATTTAGTCACCTGTTAATTTGTTTTTCATTGTTATCTCCTTCTAACAGCTGCATTGTTTAGTAATTTGTACTTTTTCTTTACTCTGTGGAAATATTCAATACGCGTATATAAGGTATTGAATTGTACTGTATTCCCCCCCTCACCTTATACCTCATCGGGGGCCTGTGAGGTATAATTAAATAAATAAATAAATAGTATGCGAGGGATTATTAGTCAGCTGCCATCTCGTAATTAGATCACGAGCTACGTCATGCCAACACGTAAGAACTCGCCGTAATGGCAACAGGCGGCGCTGCTTGAGGCTCCCACGTTTAAATGCACATATATAGGCCTACGCTGTAAAGTGGACGGAGGGATGACCACCACCGTAGCTCAGCGGTAGAGCATCGGAGGCGTTATTCGAAGGTCGCAGGTTTGGTCCCTTCCGGTGGAAAGTAATCTTTTCGCCCACTTTTCTTTCTTCATATTTACATTACGGTTACTTCTCATAACATCCCCTATACTATCCTTGGCATCATTGTCTGTTAGTTCTCATTAATATTGTGTTTAACGAAGCAAACAAGCCCTTAAATTTACACTTCTTTCCTTCATTCATTCCAATTGCGATTTTAAGTTTTCTGAACCGAGAAGGCGCACAGCCAAACCTTTTGCCAGTGAGTGATGGGGTTCCGAAGAAAGCGGAGGTGCCTGCAACAGTGCGCTGCCAATTACGCGCCCCATCCGGATACCGTAGCTTTGCAGAAAATACCTATCACTAAACCTCTTCGGCTTCAGTTCACTCAGGAATCATCAGACACCATAACATGTAGAAATGCTCGCAGCCAAACGATCGAGAAGAATTGAGCACACACATGTACTTGCTGAAATCGTCCCTCAGAAACGCGGTCATTATAGCCCATTTATAGTCGATATTGCCACGGTGTCGTGACACTGACGAAGCAAGCATTTGGCATGTCCAAGCCGAAACTTTTTATTTGCGCAAGCCTGTGCCCGGAACATGAAAATACGACCTCTAAGCAGCTCTCACTGTAGACTGATAGCCGCGTTGGCACAACTAGCATAACCAAGTTGCGTAAAAACATAGCCACTGCTGCAAAAGGGGTTATCGCTGTGATTTTGTTCAACCCAAAGAAGAAGCACTCTGCTTGTGCGGGATGTGTACATGACATATATGAAGCTATCAACAGTGATCCTTCTTGATGTTCATGGTTGGACGACATGATCCATGGATGGACGACAAGCAGGGCCCCTAAAGTGCTCCGCACTTTAAAGAGAGCGTGGTGCGGTAGCGGGGCATGCGCGTCGAAGCGTAGAAAGGGCGGTCATTGCCAGGCAGTGCTTCTTTGTTACAACCGCAAATCAGCGAAATGTCCAACTTCCGACCCTTTCACATGAACACCCCACCACCATTACCCCACGTTTCTTTTACAAAGACAGTTTCTTCTTTCATTTTGACTTACTTAACTCACTACGCCTCCTCTCTCCTGCCCCCCCCCCCCCCCTCCAGTTTTTTTGGTTATTTCGGTTGGAGGAGAGGGTGAGAAGCATATACGCACTCTCTAAGGTTGTTACAGCCTCCAAGAAGTCCGCCTGTCGACACGTCGGCTTAAGCGACAACCCTTGTTCAAAAATGCTCATCTGTTCCAGCCCCCATCTTCCACTTAACTTTTGTGGAACCTTTGTGGAGCCTTTTTGGGGCCTCCAAAACAGAGAGACGAAAGAGAGAGAACATTTATAGTAGAACGGCTTGTGAGTGAAGGTGGGAGGGTCACTTATTCTAGGAACCCACGAGAATTTCTTATTCCACATAAACTTTATTGATCTGGCGATTTTCTTCGTCATTCCCAGTCCCAGTTCAGTGTGTCCGTGCTCGATTTGTTGCTAGATATTCCTGCAAAGGAAAAGAAAATGTAAAGAGATATGTTACATGTTGCACATGCATTATTACGCGATTACGGCCAGCATTAGGCAACACACTGTGTTTATTCACGCAGTAGCTAATGTTCATGTCATAAAATAATTACCAGTACGCTCCGTCTAACATTGCCCCATCAATATCGCCGCGTTTAGGTGGCGGCACATTAAACAGCAGTGAAGTAGGACTGTAGTTTATCACATGAAATATGTACATTAGGTCACGCTTTTGTTTGCTTAAATGGCATTTGCTTTGGCGGCACACCAATGCATTTTGCCGAGCTGAAACTAAAAAAAATATATTTATGTTGTGCAATGTACTACTTGAACGTAGTAATGTATGGTGCGCCTCCTTTAACATGCTGTCTTTTTTTTCTCCAACTGCATTCCTTCTTAGTAGACTCCTTCATATATTTCAATACACACGCCGACCGAATTAAACAAAGATGTGTATACCAGATAAAAAGCTCTGTTGTGTTTTTCTGGAGAACAAACTTTCTTTTAAACGTTGCAATGATTGCAATGGTTCCCTCTCTGCCCATCAGCATGAGGACCCCCTCAAATGGGGCACTTCCCAGGGAGTCTAGCATGTCTCTCTCCCTTTCCTCATGTATGTAATGTAGGTGAGTTGATGCGTTCACTCCGCACATTATTAGCTATCGAAATCGCGTTTCTGTGTCTCTTTGCTGGCTGTACACTCACTTTCTGGGTACTATTGCAGGCCCACTGCCACAGGCTATGACGGGCAACACTGACTGAACAGGAGGGTCGAATGCGGCAAGCCTGTTCGAGAAGAAAGTTGCTGCCACGTTAGGTGCCTGTTCTTGCGCAATATTCTATGACAGATTCATGGATGCGATAGACTACATAAGCTGCCACGCAGATATTTGTGTCATTTTGCTGGACCTTGCGGATCTTTTTTTGTGGTATGAAAGCACTAGAGCACTGCACGGGCTCGGGCCTACCCGAAAACCCGGGCCCGGCCCGGCCCGTGGGCCGGGCCGGGCCGGGCCGGGTAAAGGAGGTTTCACGGCGGGCCCGGGCCGGGCTCGGGCCTGAAGCTCCGGGCTTAGGGCCGGGCCCGGGTTTGAGGTGGCGGGCTCGGGGCGGGGCCGGGCCTCGACTTTTCTCAATTCTTAAAGCGACCTGAAAGTGAAGCACTGAAGTGGTTTAGACTAATAATGTGTACTCTGAGAATTTGAATATCATTCGTTTCACCACCATAACTTTATTCACACGGAAAAAAAATCAAGGCCAAAGTTCCCATTTAAAATTTCGCGCTGAAATCTCCGCGCGTGGCATCACGAATTTCAAACTGCATTCGTCGTATTTTGGGGCACTGGATCTTCAAAATTTCCTGAAACTTGCTATGTTAAGTCTATGGGCTACTCCGAGGTCAATTTACTTCATTTTTACGGATTATGATCTACGTAGGCCCCAGTAGACGCCGTCAGAATCTATAACGTGACGACTTCTGCTGCGCGAACTTCAAGGTAGCTTCGCCACCCGCATTTTCGCGCTTACCAAGTCTAGTCAGGCCAGCCTGGTTATTTTGGCATTGTAAGAGAGTAATTTACTGATAAAAAAAATTATCATTCTTTTTAGTGTCTCTTTAAGTTTATTTCGGAGAAATTGAGCATACATCAATGTTTCACATTTTATCTCGAAAAAAAAAATGCTTCTTTTATGTGGGGAAAGCTATTTGGAGTTCTATGACGGACAAGTACTGAACTTCTTTTGCTTCTTGCATATGGGGCTACTTGATTTACCTGAAACGGGCGAGCTAAAAGTATATAGGCCAGACGCTTACAAAGTTAACATCTGGCTATTCTGGGCTTTATTCGCATTCTTTATTATTTAATATCCCAAGTGTTATTATGTGACCACAGTAATTAAAGTAATATAATATATTTATAACTTAATATCCCAAAAATTCTAAAGCTGGGAAACCATCTTGAATATTCCAGCCCTCCACTAAAACAAAAGGACTGCACGGAGTCTCGTTACATAGGGTCCCTATAAAGACATTTGTTTTCCGTGGCTCTGTCACGGCTCCCAGTGGTCATGTCACGCCAGATGGACATGCACAGCCTGCTTTGTGCGCCCACATTGTTAGCGTTTGAGCTTTCGTCTTGTTCTGCTACAGCAGGGGTCTCAAACTCGCATCAGCTAACGGTCTGCATTCACGAAAATTTAGTCCCGCAAGGGCTGGGCGTAGGAGCGGTGGGGGTGCGGAATAGGTTGTACCAAATGTCACCTGATTTTGTCATTTGAAATACATTTCCCATATCTCATATATCGGTAATTTCTGAAGGGTATTTGGTGGCGAAATTCTAACAACCTATCTCTACCTATCTCCAAAATGACTAAAATCTTAACGCCGATTCTGAAATATAGACTTTTTCTTTCACGGTTATGTATGAACGCATGGTGGACGCGTGGGGTGTCTCACAAGAATATGCTTTAGACCTGTCATGCCTATGTAGCCTAAAGAAGTACTTATAAAAAAATAAAATCGGACGAAGGAAGCCGTGTGCGGGCCGCGGGCCGCGTGTTTGAGACCCCTGCGCTATATAGTGCGATAGATACACAATAATGCCACAACGACGTTGGAATGTGCAGGAATAGCATAGGTCCATTAAACAAGGCCTCGGGCAAAGTATATTTGCTCACGAAATACCTGACTTGAAAAAAGGCAATTACGAATTCCGTGCCATGGGATCGATGTCTCTTTACCTCGAACCATATGAGTAAGAGTCCAAAAGCTTATTCGCGCCTTTATTACCAAACTGGAACAAACCCTGAAAATAGATCGAGATCTCTTCGTCCTCCTCCTGTCAGTCGTATAGTCCAATGACCATCTTCTATACCAGTGCAACATCGTTACGAAGGAGTACAGCATTATAATATGAAAAAAAAAAACAGAGAGCGCGGTGCAAAGCATGCATAGCATACACTACTGAAAAGTGCAAGGAGAAACCCTCAAACAGGAGTTTTATAGATGACATTGAAGACCGGCACGACGCTCGGGAGCGAGAGGGATGAGCTGGACAGCTATGTTCATTGTGCAGAAGTCCGCAGAGACATCCTAAATTTGCTCCAGTGGTGGGAGAAAGGCAGGCGACTCCTTCACAATTCGCAAGGCAGATGTACTCCCCTGCTAGCGTAAGCAGTGCGAGAAACTTTAGCGCGGCACGATATGTGATGCAACAGCGCATAGTTTGATTTCTCGCACAATGAAATGTGAAGAAACAAGCTGTATAAAAGGGGGGGACCCTTAAGCTTCGCCTTTAAGGGTTGAAAGTGATAGCGATGTCCTGTCCCTAGTGCGTACTTCAACCACTTAGTGCATACTTGCTATGCACCCACTGCGTAGTGTTAAGGGAATATGCGCAGTAACTTGTGTGTCCTTTGTAATGGGTGGCCGGCTTTAAACCACGAAGTCGTTATGATATTCACGTGTTGTGACGCCCGATGGCAACGTACGCTTGTACCACGCAATATTACTGCGATATTACATGTTATATTGTGAGGTATGTATACAGGACGCGTTTGTTTGTGAAGAAAGTTATTTTCACTGCATTTCCAAGCAGAGCAAGTTATTTTCAATGTACTTCTAAACAGAGTAGTGGTTGTGTGGTAGAACACCTGATTCCCACGCAGGCGGCCTGGGTTCGATCCTCACTCGGACCGGGAAATTTTTACTATTAATTTTATTTGCATCTCTCTAGATTTTTTGGTCACGGGCAAGGTGATGATTTTTCGCTCACAACAAACGACGCCGACGCCGGATTTTCTTCGAAACGAGCTCTTTAACGATCTCGCGTTAATATGCCGCAAACAACTGCTAGAGTGTATGTACTAGCAGCGCTGGGATAGATGAAAAGAATGCTATGACAAATATTTTTTCTTCCTTTCGGCTGCTTATACGTATTTCTAAAAGTACACGTGGTGCGCGCGGTTCATTATAATTTTTGTCTAGGTTAGTGTACTTACAAGAACGTAATGAATTTTGCTTTCTTTGTCTATTTCTCATGCTGCAGCAAGGTGCTACTATGCTGTAGACAGGCGCTACATATCATGAAGGGTGCACGATTGGCTTTGTCGCTAGAGCATGCTTTAAATTTTAATACACCGCAATGTAAACAAAGGGAAGAGCCTTGTGTCCTCTGTTTTTATTGCGCTCTGTATTGAAACCGAACTCATGCTGAAAATCACTTTTCTTGTTACAATATCTGCTGCGAAACGCTCTTGATGATCCTCATGGTTGACGTTTCGGCACCCAGAACGTGGGATTTATTCACAACGATTGTGAACAAGGCTCCCATTATGGGTCCCCCAACGTCAACGCATTTTTATTCTCTTGTGGTCGGTGTCCTCGTCTTTTAGGGGCGAAGCTCCTTAAGGTCGAGGCTTGTACATCACTCCCCCGGTGTAGCCACGCTAGTGCGATGACGATGACGCTGCCATCACGGCACAGCACATGGAAGGTAACCATTATACGCCATGACGATGACGCTGATGACGATGAAGAATAAGCGCGTTCCAGACCACACATTCTGTCATGGATGAAAACGATCGTTTTTATCCACGACAGGCAAAACGGCAACGCCGACAACAAGCTGCTACCCCGGTGCTCAGGACGCGGGAAGAGGCGTCTCAACGGCAAAAACACATTGTATATACTGTACACACGCTCTGTCACTCATTTAGATGCGCGAGTGGGCAATGTCACGGGTGATTTACGGTAAGAACGATCCCCAGTGCTTCGCCCACTCGTCATGATTCACTTCGTGGAAATGCCAGATTTTTTTTTATTCAATGATTCTTCCCGAACAGACGGGCGTCCGTCCAAGCCTTGATTGCATCCCCATAGTATTTGCAGAAAAAGTAGGTACAGTGTACCACTGCCAAGCGAACATTCATTGCATCCAGTGTATCAGCTCAGCTGTTTCCACCATGAGCCCCTTTTTTACAAGAAATTACCATACATTAAAGTATAATTGCTAGCGAAGCATGCGCCACCATAGCGTAGATTTATGCCACTTAAAACACCTTGTCGATTTCGTGTTCGGGCGACACCACCTAGATTATTGCCTCGGGCCTCTGTCGGGCCCGATCTGCGGTCGGGCCGGGCCGGGCCGGGTAGGCAAATTTTTTCCTCGGGTACGGGCCGGGCCCGGGTCTCGCTTTGAATCACCGGGCCGGGCTCGGGCGGGTAAGTTTAAACAACTGCCGGGCCTGCCGGGCCCGGGCCGGAAATCCCGGCCCGTGCAGTGCTCTAGAAAGCACCCGTGCTTGAATCATTTTGTCAATTCTTCGTGGCAAAGCCTTGACCATTGGATGGTGGGTCGAACATCAGGACGCTCTGCTGATTGCTGTTCAAGTGACAGGGTCAGCCACAGCTCTGAAATAACGCATTCGTACTCAGGTCTGAAAGCAACCGACATTTGTCACAATATTCGCAAAGTAAATTTCTTATTATTGCGATAGCAATTATATGGACACTCGCGGCTGGTTTTCGCCGTCGGCGTCGGCGTCCGCGTCGGCGTCATTTGCCGTATATGTATATGTATATATATAACCGTGCCCGCCGGTCTTTCGTGAGCGTGAAAAGACGCGAGGGGGGGGGGTCCCTCGAGCGACCTTCGATTTTACGAGCGGGGCGCGCGCGTTATCTCCCCTTCTCGGCGGCCGATAGCGGACGGGGGGGGGGGGGGGCGACGTTCGATTTTACGAGCGCGGGCGCGCGCTTTATCTCCCCTTCTCATCTCCCCTTCTCGGCGGCCGGGCCGGCGTACCCTTCTGCGTGCTGCGCTCTCAACGCGAAGAGAATTCTCTTAAACAAGCGTTTTCTAGAGTTGCGTGAGATCGGATCCAAAAAAGAGTTAGCTGCCAGCCTCACTTCGTATAACATTACAATTTTTTGCTATCGCATTCATTGCTTCACCCTTGCGGTGAAACTGTGACTTTTTATCAGCACGCTGTCATGTGGGGCGCACTTTCCCCGTGCAGTAGCAGAAATCTTTGCAATATACCGGCTCCAAGGTAGTAATTCCTGTGACAGTGAGCCAGCTCGCACGGATGTACTTTACCGAGGCGGAAAGCTGTTTTCCTATCAGACATAACTGTTTTATTGGAACACTGCGGGGTGCACACTAGCTGAACTCATACATATCCGTGACACATCCACTCTGAAACTTGGCCTACTTTTGCATCAAGTAGTAAATGGCGACAAACGTGTAACTGCTGGCGGCTGATATGGCTTAAGAGTGCCGATGTAAGTTTTTCCGGATATACGGAAGCTTCAGAAGGCGGAATAAGCATCTGTCAGCATGGTGAATTCGACGTATTTTATTCGGTGTTTTCAGCGGCGCCGAACCATTTTCATTTCGTTAAAGAAGCCTTTGAAGCCATGCATCCGTCATAGATGCGCTTCCGCGAGCATTACGTATGATGTGGTAGCGAAAATTTTTACAACTGCCATTTTTGCGGAAGAAATCATCTTTGATAATCGAACACTATAACTTTCTCACTCTTCTGTTTCCCTGAAAAAAAGAGCCTTGTCAGGTTAAGGTTAGGTTGGTTTGATAATACGGGTCCTTGTCTGCAAGCTCTTCAAAAAATTTACTCGGATTTAGCCCTTTCAAGCCTAACTACCAGGAGTGAAATGTATGCTTGGCTTGGGTTTGAAACTTCTGTGCACGGATTGTTTATTAAGGTATGACTTTATTGGAAATCTGATGATGTTTCCCTTTGTGTTTGTCGAATTCTGACGAAGCCGATCTTGTGGTCCTTGAAGTAGTCAGGAATGATGGCTAGTTTGGCTTGTCTATAACGTGCTAGTCTCGCCTCCTTTTGCCTTTGTGTTGCAGCAACTAATTTGCCCTTTACTTAAGATTTCGCAGCCTGTCTTCTATCAATACCTTCTGGATGACTTGCTTCACCATTTCCCTTTCGCAGAAGCGCACGCATGGGCGGCCCAGCCGGCGCGTCATCCATGGTGAGACTGAGCGAATAAGCGCCGGCGAAGCTAAGCTTGATCACGTGGGGCGGCTGCGGCGAGACGACGAAAGAGCGCCGCTGAGACGCCTTTCCGCACGTTATCAAGTGGCGTGACATCACTTGCGTTCCGGTGGCTCAAGATTAATGCGGCACGAATAATGACTTTGAGAGACATGACGTAGCAAAGCTCTCGCTCGTAAAAGTTCCGGATGACTATACGAGGCACGTATATGAATCTATTGCCCCTACTGGGGCGATGTGAAGAAATGAGAGCAGCACGGCGGGTAAGTGCTCCGCTGTTTGCATTTCTTTTTTGAACTCCCTCGTACCTTGGTGTTCACTAAAAGGCGACAGAGCGTCGCAAAATGTATCATGGATTACTCTAGTGTACTTTAATTTCGATTCAAAATGAAACCGCTTCAAAAGAAATAAGAAAACCAGCAAATTTAGGTCGCATACTGTTCGCGCATTTTTTTATCACGATTGTTCATCTGCCTTCCATGTGTCAATTGCATCAGTATACTATAACCTGTGTGTACGGTGTGTTCCATGATTGCATCGCATCTGTACGCTCAGAGGAGCAACCGAATTTCCTGTTTCTGAGAACAAGCTGTGGCCAATACACCCTACCATGTGTTGCCAATATGCCAAGTGATGTTTTCTTCAATCTGATTATATTGTGGAGCTCATGTTTTGAATCTCCTCATCGGAGAACAAACTGCTAAAGAGTAGTTTTATTGCACCTTACAGTCGTGCTTATACTACAGGTATTAATACTAATACCTATAGTATAATCACGACTGTAAGGTCCATTAAATCTACTTAGATTTAATACAACCAGCCCATCCATTGCCGCAGGCTGTTAAAAATGCTTGACGCTCTTAATAGACGGACGTCTCTACATAACTAAAAATGCTATACTAGAACAGCAGTTACCCATGCCAGTCAATCACTCCAGCTATTGCATTTTTGAAAACAACTTGTGTTACTTATATTCACGTCCTACATGTTTAGCTTCACACAAGATATCGCGCTCAGCGAAATCAAACTTTTCATGTTTACCTTTCGAAAGTACTTAGCTATTAAAGGAGCACTGAAAAAAATTTTGGAAGGCGAGATTGTTAGTCAGATAGATTTATGTGGAGACGTATGCAACATCTACGAAATATCAAGGGAAATTAGCCTAGAACACATTTAAAATCAATTTTAAAGTACGTGCCACTGGACTGAGCGAAATGCGGAGCCCTAGGCGACGCCGACATGTACGCGGCGGTAATGTCAACAAACCTATGTCACGAGTTTGTGTTGACTGGTTGCTCGCACGAGCCTTGTGCTTGCGTTACCTGCGATTCCTTCCTCCGCGGCTGCGGCTTTTCGTGTGTTGGCTGTGCTGGCTGTCATTGGGGCGCCCGCTCGCCATGCTCTCGCGCGCGGCGCCCACGTCACAGTTTTGCGTGGTCACGTGCCAGCTGTGTTTACCTTGCTGTCGGAACTGCTCCTGCGTAGCTCGGTGTTCTTTGAAACCGAAACTACGACTGGGCGCTCTAAAAACGTCTCTCAAAGAATAACCGTCACGCGCTCGCGTAAACGAGGTTTCCAGCCGTGATAAGGGGGGTCATAAGCTACCTATTGCAAGAAAAAACTACAAGATGCAAGATTTTTTGTGCAAGTGCTCCTTTAAGCTTCCCTTTGTAATTTTGCTTACTTGACAAAATAGCAGCAGGAAAAGTTTTTCCATTCTAGGAGTGTTAGAATCCAGCAATCGGGAGGCCACTACAGCATACTGCTTTTGGCATAGCAGTTATAGTTTCAAGAAGCGGCATCATTTAACGTTTCATTAATAACATGAAATAAGAGCAGCAGTGCACGGCCAGATCAGCATATTGCCAAAAATATTGGTTTAACTTCACTCGCGCATACATGCTCTTTCTATATTGAAAAAGAGGTTGAATGAAAACTGGCGTTCAAAGTATATGTCAGCCATTAGGAACTGTGTAGGCTAGAAGATACATTTACGCCCTTAAATCCGTAATAGTCAACAACAACCACGAATATTATTTTGAGAAATTTTCGGAGCCTTCATTACACAAGGAATCTCGTTCAGTAAATGATACGAATTATTGGTACCCACGTCACCTCCAATATTAAGACTATATATGAGATGCATCCATTGTAGAGTGCAATTTACGGGACACAAATGAGCATGCAAACTTACCCATGCATGTCTCCTCACACTGCTCTGGTGACTCAAAGTTGTTTCCATTTCCCCCACAACCACCATAGAAAAATAGATGGCAGGAGTTACTTAACTTATCATAATAAAAGCTAGGTATCCTAGCCCTGCATGGACCGTCGTCAAATGGGAATGTACAATTTTCATGAAGAGTGCTTCGTTCCTGCGGTGCGGCTCCTGCAAACGCATACAGATTAATGTTCCAAACTGTTGGTCAACAATGAAGCTCCACCACACAAACCTGACACACAGATAATTAAAAAAACAACAATAAAAGGGTTGAATTCTGGGCGATTCGGTGTATCCACATAATTAGCATCGTAAGTACAGCAACTAGACTGAACAAAAAGGAACCGAAGAACACAGGCGCAACTTAACTGTCTTTACTGATGGCAGGTCCACTGGTGCATATATTCACAAGTTGCGCAGGCGCACCGTCACAGCCACCAATGGAGACAATAAAGCAGAATTTGTCAAACAAGGCGCGAAAGAAATTTCAATGCTGCTTTGCACAGCACAATCAAGGTGTCGTATATTTTACACGCACCTGATTGATTATCTGATAAAAATGCTTCCAGCGTCTGACGAGATGTCATTCTCTAACTTAGGCCCATAATTTTCGGTGTACCGTAAAAAATGACAGTTTTGCCTCAAGGATGAAGCAATGAATGCAGTAGCAAGAAATTTGAGTTTAATAGGAAGAACGGGAAGCAGCTAGAAACTTTCTGCACGCTGCTCAAGGACAAACAACGCGGTAAAAGACCACACACAGGGCGAGTGCGAACTAATAACTGCCGCAGCTTGACACTTCTAATGCGCTGCTTAAACACAAAGAAGGACGCAGGAAAGGACCACACAGGCATAGACAGTACGAGCGCGAACTTACAGTCAGAGTTGTTACTTCAACTAGCCCCTATTTTAGTTCTTCTAGGTAGCAGCTCACTTTTTCGCAAACGCGCTGCTGCAGCGAGAAAAGAGACCTTCGTGCGGTCTATAGAATGAAAGTGAATTTTGCTGTAAAAGCAAAAGACGTACAACCATCCCCCCTCAAGAGATGAGCACGCAAGCACGGACGACCACGCCCTATATGTGAAAGTACAAGTCGGAGGCGCCCAACCCAACTCCGGCGAAACACTAGATAATTTTATAATTGGGGACCCATATGGCTAGGGGACCCAAGGAGCTAAGGGACACAAGAAATTTACGAGTCACCACAATCTGAGGCAAACTTTCCCGAAAGAGAAGTAAATGAGCCCAATAGACGTGCGCGATGAACCGCTAGACCGTTGAAGGTGTAACCAATGTGTGGGGCGTGTAGTGTGCAAACCAGTTAGAAGTTCATGTACTGCGTCATTTACCTGCCAAGCTCATGGTGCTCTTGACAGCTTGATATACAACAAATTTGGTTTTGCGTGACATGCCTGTATGACGAACATAGATGACAAATGGTAGCATCAAAATCATGACAACATGTCATTTACGGCATGTATTACATGCCACGCTCATGGTGCTATCGCGGCCATTTTGCTAGCTTGATATACATCTAACTTGGTTTTGCATAACGTGACTGCATGACGAACATAGATCACAGGTGGTAGCATGAAAATTGTAACAGCATGTCATGTACGGCATGTATTACATGCTGTGATCATGGTGCGCTCACGGCCATTTCGCTAGCTTGATATACACGAAACTTGGTTTTGCATGACTGACTGCATTACGAACATAAATGACATGAACTAACATGTAAATCATGACATGCATGGCATGTGCAGCCTGATTTGCTCCGGGCTGGCTGCTTCGCATTACATCGATTGCGACAATGCGCGACATCTGCCGGCTTTTCGTGTGCATGTTGGGAACTTTTCAGAATGAATCCCTAGTTTCCTACGAACTTGCCTAGTTTTCAGTAACCATACAAGAACTCAAGGAAAACGTTGGAGTGAGCGTTTGAGGATGGGAAGCAATCAAAATCAGGCTGCTGATATTTTTGGGCTGACATGTTACCGCGACACCACTCTGAAAGACGTTCTTCTTGCAGACATAAACAAGTTCTTTTTCGCACGTAACAGCTAGTTCCTCTTATCGTATTCTTATTTTCTCGATTGGAAGGCAGGTTTGAGTGTCTCTGTGCAAACCTAAGCGATGGTTGTTTCATGGTTTTGTACGTGATATCCAGCATCATACCAATCACTGGGTACGTTTCACTGGGAAAATGGTTGGCGTAACCTAAGTTGTGTGCACCATTAGCACCGGTTCGCTGAGGACTTTTTCATTTCCATGGAGAGAGCCTTGTAATTTCGAGCTGTGCACTAAACATGTTAGCTCTTTCACCCGCCCCCGCATATGGTTCGCCACTTTCATTTGCGTTCAGCGCAATGCTGCAGTTCGAACATTCATGCTTAGCTTTATAATTCGTGGCGACGTGCGATGCTAAGAACTCCAATATTTGCCCACAAAAGATTTTCAAATGTTCGATTGTAGTTGCGATCATTACCAACTAGTGCGAGGTGAGAGTTACTTAAAGTTTAGCATTTTGAAACAGCTTCACTGACTAAACATCGGGAAGACTGTTTAAACAGCAGCACTGGAGCTCGTGGCAGCATATTGCTATTTCATTGTTTCACTTTGGTCTATAGTAGTTTTGCCATAATCTGCACTCTTTAACCCATCTTCGTGACATTAAGTGAAGCTGCTTCAGCTGTCAAATTCATAAAGGCGTTCTCAGGCGTATCGCCTCGTGTTAAACTTATCCGATGCAAGCCGTTCACCTACAACTCAGCTACTCTGACTCAAAGCTCTGGATCTCCTTCCCCATGCTTGCACGCGGTATTCATATCCCTTGCGCGGATCTTTATGAGAACGAGGTCGACGTTGCCATTTATGCGCCAATTTTCTTGAGGATCCCGGCCCCAATAGATGTCTCAAACCCATATTAGAGTAACATTTTGAAAATAGACAATATATATTTCACCCTACATCCAGCACACAGTTCTATACAATAACTATGATTGATCCTTCTGCAAAACAAGTTCGCAAAGCTTTCACTAGCTTTCTTTTTGATAAGAATAAGTAACGCTCCTGTGTTCTTTGTTTGTGTCGGTGTGTTTCCACCATTTTAAATATAGGACCAGCTAGATTACAGGTGCTAAGCGGACCTAAAGGCTTCAAACTACCTGTGCTTCTGAGCGACCAGTGTCCCCCCCAGTACAAACACCATTGATCCTGGCGTATCACAGCGAATTACAGAGAGCCGAGTCCACACATAACACCCACTTTTCTCAGTGAGCTGTCAGTGTTCCCAGTACGCTGTCAGTGTTCCCAGTTGGTGTAGACCAAAATTGGTATGGGAGGGTGAGACTGAAGAATTTGACTATCTGGTCACGGCATTAAATAACATGAAAATGCCGTCGCGTACGTCGTCAGACCCGCTCCCTCAGACACGTGTGACACAAACCCGTATACCACGGGCCACGGTACGCGGATATGACCCACAGCCTCGGGTGATTGACAGTTTATATCTACCCCGAAACGGCGAGGACGGACATTAGTAACTTAACGTTGAGAGCGCTAAGAGAATGTGACATCGGCAGCGTAGATACCACGAATGCAAAGATAAAAAATCAAGATCCCAGCAGGAATCGAACACATGCGTTCTGCGCGGCGATCAGTCATTCTACCACAAAGCCATGCCAGACACTATGGAGGTGCAAGGTCATGGCAAAATCTATTGTGGTTGCAGTGCTGGCTCTCTAGTTTTATAACAAAGGAATAAACAAGATATGTGTAAACCTATGGCAGAGACGTCATGTCGGGTGCAGGTCAATTGTGGTCGCAATGTTGACTCCATTTCTATAGCAGTCCAATAAACATTAGATGTGTATTCCTATGATTGAAGAAGCTATATTCAAGTGTTGCTCGACCCCGGAGGAATATGCTGACGAGAATTACGTGAGATCTTCACACTGCCACTACAGAAAGCGCACTTCGTATCGATATTACTGACGTCCATGCTCTAATGTGAGTGCTGCCGTCATGTCGGACCATAAGTAACCCAGTGTAGTCGGCAGTAGACGTCATTGTAATGGACGTTCCTGGTAAACCCACAATCTGCACACAACTGCTGCACTTAACGGCGATCGACCTCGTAACACTTGCCTCAAAAAACTAGCAGCTGTTCCTTGTACGAATACAACCGATGAGCGAAGCTCCTTAGAAATCGGACGCACGCGGCGTTCGGCGCGCGCGGCGTTTCATTGTCCACGCAACGGACCAACCACTGGGCGGACAGCAGGGTGAAGCGATGGTTTCGCGCGTTCGCCTGTTTGAGGGGAGAGCGCAGAGTCGAAGAAAGAGGGACAGGGACAATATTCTGCCTCCATTTAGCATGCGTTCATGCTCTTGCGTTTTGCGCATCGCGCAGACGCCATCCGCGTTGCCGCGGTCATAAAGCTCATTTATCCTCTCGCGTGAGGGGGAGGCGCCACAGCTGGCACCGTGCCAGGGAGCTTCGACGGCGACGGTGACGGCGGGGTGCCAGCCTAAGGAGCTTCGCTCCTAATAAAAAAAATTCATCGTACGCTTCATGATTACGCTTCGCGTAATCAACATCACGTACTAATACAAGAACAAGATTTCAGGCGAGTACTGCTGGTGCTGGTAGTGCCCACGTAAGCGGTGGTGTCGTTACGCAGCTATGAACAACTAGTTATCACCTTTGCATGTTTTTCTAGATGCGCAAATGCGTATACAATTTCTTCATCTGTATATTGAGTACTACATATATCCGTCTTGTAACGTTCTGCTCATTTTAAAAGTGCCACATAGCAATCTTCTTGATGCATGCTTCGCAGATTATTGACTCCCACTGTCCATGGGATCAGCCGAACGTTTTTCTACTAGGGAGTGGTTGTGTTTTCTGCATTTTCAAAGCAATGATAACCTATCGGTAAGCGTGTGCAGCACGCACTATCTTCCCCAGCTGCCATTTTTTGTCCACAGCGACGGACAATCGCACGTATTGCCCGCAAGAATACAAAAAAAATTTAAAAAAATATTAGTGCTTTGGTATGAACTATCCTTGGACATTCAATGGACGCAAGCCACCACGTCAACATTGCAAGCAGTCTGTAAAAATTCCAAGACAGGCGAAAGGAGCGTCAATGTTCCACGCTCATGCGTGCTTGAATTCGGGCGTACGCGTCATTTTGTTTTGGAACGCTCTCAGATCAACTCAAGAACCTGAATTAATTACCTCGTTGCCAAGTTGTGCCTTCTGCTAGGCTGACCTTCCACCAAAGACATTTGCTGCCTTTCAATTACGGCTTCCATGTCGTAGTATTTTTTTCCTTCCTTTCTACACACAGCGGAAAGCGCTATTCGAACACGTAGTACGAAGACGTTCTGAACAACACCGCGATTTTTTTCACCGCTACATAGCTGTATTACCGAGCTTCCCCTGCGTATTGAGGTGGATCATCCACATTTTCTCGACTGCATCACCTTGTATTCCTCTTGAAATGTGCGATTAGCGTCAGCTGCAGGCTTTCGCTAACACATCTATATATAATTACCGAATAAAGAGAGCCCCCTTTTGTGCTATCAGCTTTTGTCCCTCAGGCCTTCCTAAACGTATATGTGGTAAAAAACGGTAACTATAACTTCCGTGATTGAGGATCTATTCATATCTGCCATTCACCGCAATTAACGTCTTCGCTTTTAGCAAGCAGGACCCCTGAACGAGAAATAACGTTAACTGAACAAAACCGAAGGCAGTTGAAGAATCAGTTGACCCATAGTTGATTTACAGTGTACACCTTAAAGAAGGCTAAGAGAAGGGCTGAAGTCACTCCCATAGCCTGTGCCTCGCCTTTGCTCCACGGCGCTTGCGTCAAGCGTGGGCGCTGGGGGGTTTGCACTCCGCCGTTTGCCGTTTTCGTGGGCGGCATGTAACATGCGTTTCGCGCGGCGCTCGCATGGCGGCGTGCCAGGTTCCTCTGCGCGGCGGTAGCTGCTTTGCGCCCTCGTACGCGCAACATACACTAAAGGAGACCGCAACTCAAGACTTAACTATCAGGTCGCGCACGTTTTTGGTCTTATTTCTGCTGGCGGTTTTACATAAAGCAAATGAAAACTTACTGGCTTGCAGGAGCTCGACATCGACAACTTCCGCATAGACACCTATTCAGAAGAAAAAAAAGGACAAGCAATTATGAGTGTTTACGAAGACCGGTAAAATTACTAATTAATTTATTGAATGTGAGCGAAACGATTAGCAGTATAATTATTATAACTCTGTTCCATATTTATGATGCGCATTAACTAAGTGAAATGATTATTTCAAATAATTATCTCCCGAAACTACGTAACATGAGTTGTTGCTGATGTCCCTAGAATTTATCAGGTACATTATACATTTGACTACAGTTAAAACTGTTACATCCTCGTCGTAATCAATGTGACCAACAAGAGTAAGTCAATGCGTATATTTGCCGAAGGTATATTAGAGAAAGTACATGTCAACGAAGGGTCGCACTTCTTGATGTTTTGAACTAAATAGTGATGTAGTAACTGATAGCCGACAACGTGTGCGCAATTTTTCAGTTATGCCAATATATCTAAACAACAATTTAACAATGCTAATACAGAAACTTCCGCGAGTTTTCTTGTGCGAAATCTAGATTTTTATAAGGTTTAAGTTTATATTATAATTGATTGGGTATTACGTCCCAAATTCACAATATGACCATGAGAGACGCCGAATTGAAGGGCTCTGGGAATATCGACTACCTGATGTACCTGAACGTGTACATAAATCTAAGCACGTAGGCCTGAAGCATTTTGCCTTTATCACAAATGTAGGTGCTGTAGCATCGAGTAGATCCCGAAAGCTTTACATTGAGTCAGTGAGTGCATCGAAAAATACTGGCGTATCCCAAGTATAAGGCTGTAGTGGAGGTACAGCGAAGCTTTCCTTGACATACCAAAACGGAGCAAAGGTACGCAAACTGAGAATTAGAAATGTATTGATGATTACTTAATTTAATCACGGAAACGTAACAGAGCGGCGCATAAATATGTAAATATTAAGTCGTCCACGCCACATCAAACACACATCACGATTAAAAACAATAGGCATCTTTGTTTGTCGTTTATACTGAATGTATGTCCCTCCACCACTCACAAAACAGCTTTTCTCACGTAAGAAATCGTCATTATAGCAATTCTTTACTGCAGAATGTAGGTCCAATATCACCATTTAAAAAAATGCACCAGCATTTTGGCATAAGTGCTTCAACAAAAACACACTTCGTACTACTAGCAACAACAAAGCACCTCTATAAATATTAAAAAAATTTCCCATCTCCCGCTAAAGGGAACCATGTGTGGATGCGAAGCAGCGGGGAGATAATTAGCTTGAGCGGGAGGAACGTCGACGCTCTCATTTCACGGCAGTGGTCCGGGCGCTCATCGCGGTGCTGCACAGGAGAGAGAATGAGGCGCGGGCGCTCCGTCATTTTCATAGCGCGGAACTACCGTGGCGCCCCCAGCGGAGTATGCAGCTGTCACGCCACCAGTCGTGAGCGCCGCTCCGTAGAGGATTCCTAGAGGAAAGGACGGGGGGGGGACCATAGGAGAGGAGAGAGACGGGGAGGGGACGTGCATGCGCTGTGGCGGTGTGGGACGCGGGAGCCGCTCCGTAGAGTAGAGGATTCCTAGAGGAGAGAGTAGGAGAGAGAGGGGGGAGGGGCGCGCATGCGCTGTGGGACGCAGGAAGGAGGGACAGACTATAAGCCCCCTCCAAACACATGCAAGCAAGACTGAGGAATGGGGTCAACCTGGGCGACAGACATTACCTGCCTAGCCATTGCTAAGCAGCCTCTCTGTGCTCTCGGCCATGACTCAAGGAATGTGGTCAACCTGGGCGACAGACACCACCTGCCTAGCCATTGCTAAGCACCCTCTCTGTTCTCTCGGCCATGACTCTGATGACTGTGTTAGGGTTGACGGCCTTCATATTACTACAGTGTTCTAGTTCGCATAATGGGTGCTTCCCTACTTCATGAAAGTGGCCGGACGGGGGACGGGGGACGCGGGAGGGACGGACAGAGCCCCGAGCATAAGATGCTTCGCATCTAAAAATTAGGCAGATCCCATGTACCTTGGGAATAGATGTTATGCGAAGCAAGGGGAGGAAAGGTGGTTGTGCTGTAATTTTTTTATTCAGCGAAACGTTATGCAATGACGCTAAATATATGAAGAAATGTTGTACCCACAGCCATATGTTGAAAAGTTGCATATGCTTTATATAACCAGTTGTTTACTGTTGCATAACGATGCCAACAGCAACATGGGTATTAGCAACACCAGAAGCCGTAAGCTGATATGGAGAGCTTGTGCTCGCGAGGATGGCAGCCCTGGATACTGCTACATAAATCAACTTCAGTGGGTGGCGCTTAACTACAATTGACGTTAACCCAACGTGACGGATGTAGCATAGGAGTACATATGAAATTTATATAAAATTAGATAGCCAGCACTGCAGCCAGAATTGACGTGTCACGAACATTAGGGTCTATTTGAAAAGCATTTTCGAAACCTGGCGTGGCTCGGAGCTTGAAAATTAGAGGACCTTTAATCTTCGCCTATAAGGGTTGAACGCGACAGCGATATCCTGTCCCGAGTGCGTACTTCAACCCCTTAGTGCATACTTGCTATGCATCCATTACGTGGTGTTAAGGGATTGCGCAGTAAGATGTGTGCCGTTTGTAATGGGTGGCCGGCTTTAAACTACGAAATCGTTATGGTAGTGACATATTCTGACGCCCGATGGCAATGTACGCTTGTACCACGCAATATTACTGGGATATAACAGGTTATATTGCAACGCCTATATAAAGGACGCTTGCGTTTGCGAAGCAGGAGTTATTTTCACTGCATTTCCAAGCAGAGGAAGTTATTTTCACTTGATTGCCAAGCAGAGGCGTGGCTGTGTGGTAGAACATCTGCTTGCCACGCAGACGACCCGGATTCGATCCTCACTCGGACCCGAACATGTTTATTATTTATTTTATTTTCTTCTTTCTTGATTTTTCGGTCACGGTCAAGATGATGATTTTTCGTTCACAACCAACGACGCCGACGCCAACGCCGACACCGACGCCGACGCCGGAATTTCTGCGAAACGAGCTCTTTAACGCTATCGCGTTAATACTTGATTGCCACGCAGAATACTGGGGTTCGGTTCCTGTTGGGACCCTGACATTTATGCTTTGCATTCATCGGGTGAACGCTGCCCGTGCCTGGGTAGATATAAACTGTCAATCACCTGTGGCACATACCCGCATAACTGTGGCATATACCCCCCCCGTGGTACACGCGTATGTGCCACACGTGTCTGGCGGAAAGGGTTTGACGACGTACGTGACGGGAGTGTCGCATTATTCATGTCACGACCAGCGAGTCATATTCGTCAAACCGTCTTACCCTCCCATACTAATTGTGGTTTACCCCAAATTATGGCGGTGATCACGAGAGCACCCAGACGTAGGAGGCTAGATAAAAAGATATATAGATAGACACGCTAAAGTGCCTGCAGCACGCAAAGAAATGCTTCAAGTTTCAAGTTTATTTCAGTTATTGGGCCAGAAAGAGGAACATTGTATAGGGTAAATATACAGGCGGAGGCCCGAAAGCACAGGACTGCAGGGGGACCTCCTGTTAAAATTGTATAACAAATTACTTAATTAGCAGTAACTGTGCCAAAACAGGAAAATGAGTGAATTGAAAAAAACAACGATAACTCAGGTACAGGTAAAAAAGGAAGTGGCATAAACATTATTATTGCAGGAAAAATATACATCTAGTAGTTAACGAAATACGAAAACAATTGTTTTTTTTAAATGAACCAGTCGTAGAACATTGTTTGATGCGAGATGGCAATGAATTCCATAATGACACTGCTGAGAAATAGGCAGTGTGACGACTGAAATTAGCACGTATAGCAGGTAGTAAAAAAATTTCCATTTGAAGCAAATCTAGTTCGGTTGAAGTTACACAGAGCATCAGGACAAAACACACTTGATGGTACAAGATGGTTCAGTGACTTCAACAGCATGATGATAAGGTGATATTTAAATAAACTTCCAGTAGGAAGTATCTCAAAGTTGTAAAGTAATGATGATGCACTAGTGCGATATGAACTGAAAGTTATTAATCTAATGGCCTGGTTTTGAATGTGCTGAATGGGAGATAAGTGGGTTAGGTATGTGTTTCCCCCATGTAGTGATGGAATAATAATATGACTGTGAATAAAAGTGCAATATAACCTGATTAGAGTCGATGTGTTAAAATAGTTACGTGCATTGATTAAAATTCTAACACAAAATGCTAGTTTTTTGCGTAAATGCATAACATGGTTAGAGTATTTTAGGTTAAAGTCAAGAATGACTGCTAAGATAGAGCATTCAGTGTCAGGAGTAATGAGTATGCCATTTAGTTTAATAGTAACTTGGGAGGGAAGAACTTTGTTAGTTGAGTAGAATATCATGAACTTAGTTTTCGCAGGGTTAATACTGAGGGCATTAATACGACCCCAGTTTGGAATGCTATTTAGATCATTTTGTAATTTTAGCGTCAAAGAGTGAATGGATTTATCAGTGGCTAGTATGGTAGTGTCATCGGCATAAGGAAAAGGTTCAGAGTTAGTAACTGAATGGGGAAGGTTATTCATGTAAATCAAAAATAAAAGCGGGCCAAGAATGGACCCTTGAGGGACACCTTGATTGGTAGTAAGAAAATTTTATAATGTAGAGCGAACATAAAGAGCCTGTTGTCTATGATAAAGGCAACTTTTAATGAGTGTTAGGGCAGGTTCGACAATACCAACAGACATGAGTTTGGTTTCCAGAATGATGTGGCAAGGGGATCAAAAGATTTGGTTAGGTCATTGAACAATGCTCCAGCCAACGCACCAGAATCAATAGCTTTTTTAATCTTATCTGTGAAAGTTAGCAATGCAACATTGGTCGAAATAGCTGGTCGGATACCAAACTGATGAGAAGTTAAAATGGAAAATTCAGATAAGTAATTAGTGATGCGTTTTTCGATACACTTCTCTACTATTTTACCAAAAGCTGATTGGATAGCTATAGGGCGATAGTTAGATATGCAAGTTTCGTCGCCTTTCTTGAGCACTGGAATGATTTTGGGCTTTTTTAGTTGTAATGGGAATGACCCAGTCTTGAAGATTAGATTTATAACGCGGGATAGAGGGAAGACAATATGGTTGGCAATTAACTTAATGTTGGACAAGTGGATTCCGTCAGGTCCTGCAGAAGTGACTTTAAGTTTACTAATAACGCTGAGTATTTCGTTAGGACCTGTAGGAAAAAGGTAAAATGATTGTGAAGAGCGGACCTGAGAGTGATTCGGCGTTGGGGGGGGGGGGTGACTAGAAGCTTGATTACAATAAAATGAGTTGAATTCATTCGCAATGTGGATTGGCTGATCAATGACACGGTCAGCAGTTTGAAGCTCAGTGATAGTTAATTTGGACGTGTTCAAGTTTAAGGAGTTCATAATTTGCAATTTTTCTTTAGAGTTGGTGCCAGCATGCGTTATTTTTTCTTCGTAATAACTTTTTTTGGCTATTTTTAAGAGTCTATTAAGAGTATTGGAATAGAGAGTGTAGCGATTTTTTAATTTGATATTGAGAGGACGGCGTTTGACTTTGTTGAAAGGTTTCTTTTTTGCGCATGCATGTCAATAGACTGTTTCTTATCCACGGATTGTGGAGAGCTGAGTAGATTCCTTTGCATTTAATCAGCGTGATGCTATCATGAATACACTTACTTATGTGAGACGACAGATAATCAAATGCTACGTTGGCATCCGCGCACGTTTCAATGATAGACCAGTCGACATTTGCTATGCATTTCACAAACTCTTCTTTGTTTCGAATTGTTTTAGAAAATCTTAAATCACGATTGTGCATGACACTTTCACATGAAAAGAAAACAGGGTAATGATCAGTAATGTTTACCTTAAGAACACACAGTTTTCAAATGAAAGGAAGTTGGAAAGAACATGATCAATGAGTGTGCTACTGCGACCAGGAATACATCTAGTTGGAAGTGTGATTAAGGACTCGTACCCGAAACACTGGTAACAATTTGCGTACTCAGTGCGATTGGTAGCATCATCAAGTAAACCAACGTTTAAATCACCCAAAATAATAACATTCTTACGTTCACAAGATAACGTTCCAAGGACAGCGTTGAGACTTGAACAAAACTCGTGGAAATTGACGATGAAGGCGAACGATAGAAAGTTGCAAGAACAAGTTTCGCATTTAAAAGCTTGGCATTACAAGCAAAAGAGAGCTTGGTCGAGCACTAGATCCGCTGTGGGGTCGAGCCTTGCGCCACTAGTGCAAGCGTCGCATTTTTTTTTACCTTTGCCCTAAATCTGTAGCGGGGAACCGAGCGGCACATACCGCAGCCCTAGACCATCACACCGAGTTACTTCGCAGCATTATTCAGACTTAGGGAACGCAGATGAGCGAATGCCGAGAAAAAAATTACACCATCTCCCGCTAAAGGGAACCATGTGTAGATGTGAAGCAGCGGGCGCTAACGCTTACACTTGCGGCGGCGTTGACGTTGGCGCTCATCGCAGCGTTGCGCAGGAGAGAAAACTGGGGAGGTGCAAAGCAGGCAGTGATGGAGCAGTTTTTCCTACTAGAACATGCCAATCGCTGCTAATGGGCAATGAGAGACAGAAGACTCCGACTGGACACAGAGACCCGCACTCCGCTTTTAGTTAACGCGCACGCTGCGAATTTTTATTGTTCAACAACGCACAGGAGAAATCTCCCACCGGCACCACCTTGGAGGTCAAGATCCATTGCTATATATACGGGATGGCCAGTGAACGGTTGTGCAGCGCGAGCAGTCGGTTTTTTCAACCAAGAAACTCGCTAGCAGACGCTGCCTGCGTCGGCGTCGCGAGGCGAGAGAGGGAGGAGCGTAGGAGAGGAGAGAGAGGGGGTGACACGCATGCGCAGTGGGAGTGTGAACGCCGTGGGCAGGGATGCGTAGAGGAGAGAGGGGGGGAGCGTAGGAGATGAGAGAGAGGGGGAACGCGCATGCGCAGGGGGAGTTAGACGCCGCGGGCAGGGATGGAGAGAGGAAGGGAGGCGCATGCGCAGTGTGGGTGTGGTTGCCGCGGGGAGGGATGCCTAGAGGGGGAGAGGAGGTTTTTTATTTTTATTTTTTTTAACTGTTTGCGCATGCGCAGTAAGGGTGGGCACGCGGCACACCACCACCACCACCACCACCACCACCGGATTAAGCTTCGCCATAAGATGCTTCACATCTAATAACCAGAAATATTCGCGCACTACCGGAACCAATGGGGCCGCTGTCCACGTGCTCTTAGAATAACTGGAGAGCAAGCATTCACTTCGAGAAGGCTCCAGGCAGGCACCTATCTGCCCGGTACACTATACTCCAGGCAACGCACCCCTCAGCTTTAGCAGGAATCGCAGCCCCCAGAGACTGATAACACCCTGTACCACATGGTGTGGTATGCCGAACCAATACAAGTATCCCACCCATCGACGAACAGAGCGTACGAGAAAATCCGGAAGACCAATGGGAGGCGCTGCTGACATCACTAAACCCTGCGGACCAGTTCTGGTTCAAGAGTTGGTCGGGAGAGATATTTGTCCCTTCAGTTTTGAACAAAAAAAATCTGTTTCCCTGAAAACGCGAAGCAATCAATGCGATAGCAACATGTTTAATGTTATAACGAACTAAGACTAGCACCTAACTCTTTTTAGGGCTGAAGCTTCCCAAGGTCTAGGCTTGTACATCACTCCCCCGGTATCCCCCCGGTGTAGCCACGCTAGTTCGATGACGATGACGCTGCCATAACGGCACAGCACATGCAAGGTAACTATTATATGCCATGACGATGACGCTTATGAGGATGAAAAATAAGCGCGTTCCAGTCCACACATTTTCTTTCTGCCAGGCATGAAAACGACCGTGAACGCGCTCTCGCCCGCGAAAGGCATAACGGCAACGCTGACAACAAGCTGCTACCCCGGTGTTGAGGACGCGGAATGCGGTGGATCAACGGCAAAAACACATTGTATGTACTGTACACACACGTTGCAACTCATCTACATGCGCGACTGGGCAACGTCACGGGTGATTTACGGTAAGAACGATCCCCAGTGCTTAGCCCGCTCGTCGTGATTCACTTCGTGGAAATGCGAAACTTTTTTTAGGAGTGAAGGTCCTTAGGCTCGCACCATGTCCGTTGTCGCAGTCGTCGTAGCTCCCCGTCGGACCGAAACACAAGTGTTACATCTACCGTACATAGAGCGTTAATAACGCGCATATATGTTTAAAATAGACCCTACTTTGTCCATGCATCTGTCTGTCCGTCCGTGCGTCCGTCCATCTGTCCGTCCGACCGTCCGTGCATATATCCGTCCGTCCCTCAGTCCATCTGTGCATCTGTCCGTCCGTCCGTGTGTCCGTCCATGCATCCGTCCGTCCGTCCATCCGTGCGTCCGTCAATTCGTGCATCCGTCCGTCCATTCGTCCCTCCGTCCGTGCATCCATCCGTCCACCCGTACGTGCGTCCGTCCCTCCATGGACGGACGGACGCACGTATCCCTTGCACGTTTTTGAAACCCATCTGTCCGACCGTCCGTCCATCCATGGACGGACGGACGGTCGGACAGATGGAGTTCACAAACATTATTTATATCTTTCATCATTTTGTCAATGGAGCTTCGCTCCATCATCAGCATTCACTTCGTGGATCGGCTGCCAATTTTTATCCGATCTCGCGTAACTGTGCAAAACGCTGGTGTATATGAATACGGCCGCTCGCGGGAAACAAGCGGTTTTCATGCAGTTTGTCGCATCAGTGGTCACAGCACGAAGCGGTGAGATCATAGCGCGTAGAACGGTACACGAGCCGTTTGCTGATGCGTGAGATAGCGCGCGCCCCAGCGCTCGCGATCGCGCCCTTACCCTGGCGTAGCCAGGGGGGTGGCACACCGGGCCCGTGACCCTTCCCCTCCCCGCACCCCGACATTTTTTTTCGCCATCGCACACACAGCGCAAAATATCGATTTGCCTGCCCGACCCCCACGCCAGGTCAAGAAGGTGCCCCCTCCCCCCTCCCTCCCCACCAAAAAAAAATGCCCCCACCTCTCCGAAGGGAATCGTGAGGAAATGCGAATGCATTTCGCGCGCGCTTCACTCCATTTATATATGGTGGTTGTGGTTCGAAGAAGGAAAAGGCGCCTAATTTCTGCAGCCCGGTCGGGAGCACGGCGCAGCGCCTGTTTTTTTTCTTTTTTTTTTATCGCGGTAGCTCCGCTGAGCTCCCGCGATGCGAGCGCCCTCACGCGCCAGAGCGTGCTCCTCCTCTCCACTTTGCTAGGGGCGAGGATAAGCGCGCGCGCCCGCAGCTTTTGCTATGGGAGAGAGAGTGAGAGCGGAGAGATAACACCTGCCGGCGCGCGGACACCTCCTGAACCTATCCTCCTCCCCGCGGACAACACCGGCCAACGCCGGACAATGCCGGACAACGCCGGATGCCTGACATAGCCCGACCATGAAATGCATTCTGCCTACGCCCCTGCGCCCTTGTGGTCAATGTTCACGATTGCGGCTCGAGCCACGCAGCCCCTGTACCCCAGAATTCCTTCATACTCATTCGTCCAGCAAAATACGGAAAGGTGCTTCCTGTCTGGTTGAGGAGCAATTGACGACAGGCCTCGCACGCGGAGTGATGTTATAGCATGCGCCCACCGTGCGACGTAGATGGGCAGGCTGTTCAGCCGTGTTCCTTGCTAGCGCTCGCGAGCTTTTGCAGGCTTCATGTCGGCTAAGGAATCGCGTTAACATGTGTAATAGAGTATTTTAGAACAGTAACGTACCAAAGAGGCGTCACACATTGCGAATTGCTTAACGAGTGGGTCGTTGACAGTTCCAAGCCATAACAACAGCCAGAGAAGTGAAATGATCAGAGAAGTGAAATTTTTGGCGAAATGAAAAGAAAAACAGAAGAAATGCGCCATATGAACCAATCTACTGCCAGGTGGGGATGGTGAGAGCTTGAAAGACAGTTCGCATTCTGAATACAACCGTACGCTAACGCGCATCGTTTGTACAAAATGCACTTTACATACATGTTTTGGCTGCTACTTGCGACTTTTGAGGATGAGCACTGCACACATAGCGATCACGTCCGACACCCCTAGCTCAATAAAAAAGCCTTGGCGAGGTAAGGGATCGCTGGCAATGCCGAAAAAAATGAGGTCTTCCAACTTACCTATCAAACACACAACCAATGTCATGAAGAACCGATGCATTTTGCGCCAATAAGCCACCTCAGGATACCGGTTGCTAGAGTAGCTGCTGAGCATCTCCGTTTCTTTTAACAGGGACCGTGAATATATGTGAAGGCACGACCAAATGGCACAACGATACTAGATTTATCTGTACTTCTCAAAGTATTTGTCAACCTTTTCTGTTAAGTGAAGGACAGATCTTCGAAAAAAGGTTCACATTGAAATGTATCCGCGTCACACGGCAAGCAACTTCTGGTACACCAACGTCTCTTGATATGCATCGTTTGCCGTAGGTTTCGGTATTAAAGGTCAGAAGAATCAATTTCTTCAAAAATTATAAAGTCCCGATATTGTTTTGCTGAAATATCGTGAATAGCTGTACCTCAGCACGGAAGTCTGCACGGCGACTAACGTGAAATATCGCATACACTTTGCCACTCATAGGTCCCCGGATATCGATAGTTTTCATACAGTTCATTGATTCCGCGTGGCCCGCGTGATAATTATTTAAATATGCTGATTGCTCATAGCGCTTAAATGCGAGTGATACGTTAACCTGATAGTTGTGAATGACTTTCCTTACAAACTCACTGGATAATTAACGATTACATTAAGAAGGAGTGAATATTCATTCAGTAATACAATATTCTGTATGCCTCAGCCAGAGGTTAGAAAGCTGGGCGACGTTTAGAGCGAGAAGTATACGGAGAGCGTAGGTGCCTTAACTACATTTGTTATCAAGAGCACGTTTTAGAAATGTGTTTCAACACAGGGTTATGGCCACTGCTATCCCGACAGAGCTACTAGTGCTCGCTTCTTATTTTTTGCCATCCAGTGCGCCAGGTCGACTTGAGAAAATATCCAGAGGCCCACGCTCACATACGCGTCTTACGAGCTTATTAATATAGTATTTCGTGTTGCGACCTGGTCTTGCATTGTGTTGTGTATTTGACTGTTGCTGGCGTGTGTTGAAAAATTTCCCTTTAGGTTCATTTATTAATTTCATTTCTTGGTTTAATAATGGCACACGATAGCACTATCACTTTACAGAAGAGGTACTGGTTGTGAAATAAACAAAAAATATACAAAAAAGTAATTCAAGGCAGCATCGAACGCTCACCAGAGTTGCTAGTTGCGCTTATAATAAGCGGATTTGGGCTTCTTTCTTCGCCGAGTTGCTTGTAAAATTTTTCAGTCACTTGTCGCGTTTTTTCGCGGTTATTTACATTTTCTTGGCCAATATGGTTATTTTAGTGACATCACGTTCGCCAAAGCACGTTTATCATTCTCTAATAATGTGTTCGTCGATCACTTTGAGTAGCTAGTAGCGTTAGTGATACACTGGCAAACGTGCCTTCAACCGAATGGAGACTGTTAAAGCAGCTATGCGCTTTCGTTTATATACATAGTCGCGCATATTTTTGCTGTACAAAATCATTAGTTGAATTTTTTAAACTCCCCTTCGTCTCTGAGTTTCATATTTTTCATATAATTAAAAATATCTTCAAAAATAGAAGAATTCGTTATGTTTCCACTTTTTTTGGGGCTACTTTTGTGATGAGTATTTGCTTGTTTGCTCGGTAGCATCTAGCAACACTGATGATCACTGTTATCATAATTATTGTACACCTGCTTTGTGTTAATGGAGGATGAACGTATCTCCCAACGGTATCCAACCCATTGTGCCAGTGCTCCTTAATTTCCGTAGGTAAGTTTCATTTGAATAGTCGCAGCGCTGAATACATCGCTCCGTCTCGCAAGTATTTTATACAGAGTGACAGCCTTTTAGTTTTTATTACATCTAATAACCGTTCGCTCAATCGATCGACCATGAAAGCAAGCAGGATACACAGGTTTAAGCAGCACTACAACAAAAGCTTCCAACCCGGCTGCAATAACACGAAAACCAATTACAAAGTGTAGATTTCAATAATCTAAATAAATACATAGTAGTTTATAGAATTTCAAACCAGAAATGTGTTTTCAGAGTTCTATGTGCTAACTATACCAGGTCCATACGTTATATAGTCATAAGGCAACGTGATTGTATTGCAGAGGTCTATTGTTATGGTTATTCGGCGCGTTGGCGTGGAAGGGTCTGTGAGTAAAGATGAGTAAACTTTTCTGCTTGTTCAGTGAACGGCCCTGTACCCGTCAGTCATTGATGCAAAATTAAACAAGAATATTGCGTCAGCGTGTAAAAAAATTGCACCATCTCCCGCTAAAGGGAACCATGTGTAGATGTGAAGCAGCGGGCTCTAACGCTTACACTTGCGGCGGCGTTGACGTTGGCGCTCATCGCAGCGTTGCGCAGGAGAAAAAACTGGGGAGGTGCAAAGCAGGCAGTGATGGAGCAGTGTTTCCTACTGGAACATCCCAATCGCTGCTAATGGGCAATGAGAGACAGAAGACTCCGACTGGACACAGAGACCCGCACTACGCTTTTAGTTAACGCGCACGCTGCGAATTTTTATTGATCAACAACGCACAGGAGAAATCTCCCACCGGCACCACCTTGGAGGTCAAGATCCATTGCCATATATACGGGGTGGCCAGTGAACGGTTGTGCAGCGCGAGCAGTCGGTTTTTTCCAACCAAGAAACTCGCTAGCAGACGCTGCCTGCGTCGGCGTCGCGAGGCGAGAGAGGGGGGAGCGTAGGAGAGGAGAGAGAGGGGGGTGACACGCATGCGCAGTGGGAGTGTGAACGCCGTGAGCAGGGATGCGTAGAGGAGAGAGGCGGGAGCGTAGGAGAGGAGAGAGGGGGGGGATGCGCGTGCGCAGTGGGGAGTGTAGACGCCGCGCGCAGGGATGCCTGGAGGAGAGAGGGGGAGTGTAAGAGGGGAGAGAGGAGGGGAGGCGCATTCGCAGTGAGGGTGTGGTTGCCGCGGGGAGGGATGCCTAGAGGAGAGAGAGGGGGGAGAGGAGGTTTTTTATTTTTATTTTTTAAAGGGTTTGCGCATGCGCAGTAAGGGTGGGCACGCGGCACACCACCACCACCACCACCGGATTAAGCTTCGCCATAACATGCTTCACATCTAATAACTATACATTTCTGCTTGTTCAACAAACAGGCATGTACTCCGCATTCAATACTGGACAATTTGAAGAAAAATATTACTTCTTAGTATACACCTCTATCATCGCCGGTGTCCTAAGCGCAGAGGGTTCGAGGACAGCCGATGCCGCTGATCTGCTCCGGCAGCTTTTCCCGAATAAAGAGGTGGAACTCATGAGCAGCGAGCTTGCCTACCAGCTTTGCGATAGCAGGCAAGCCGACAGTGCCGCCTGGGTCATAGGCCTTCGAGCCGTCGCCTGAGGCACCACCACCACTATCATCATCGACAGAGGGTGGGATGGGTGAAAGGTGAATTTTCTTTCCACCTGACTCTCCCTAAAGGAAAACAGCCGGACCAGTTTCCAAGAAAATCTTATGATCACCCCGAAACAGCTGAGTAGTGGTCGTGTATGTAATTTTGAAGGTTGCATTCTGCGCTGGTAGCACAATCTAACGTTCCAAATATTCTGTACGCACTTCATGAATTGTATAGAAAAGCACATATTCTGTTCACCAGTACTCGGGATATCGCTGCGCAGGCAGGAGCTGTGCTAGTTAACCGTACTAAGAATTCTTGCTAAGACGTTTCCGTTTTTTAATTTTCTCAATTTCTATTTGTCTACCGCGTGCGAATGAGTGCAATCAGCCAAAATTTTGCTTAACATAGCATCCTTCCACAGATGACGTAAAAACTTCATCTCAATGTACTCGCATGAATGACGCTTTCGAAATAATTTCCAAGTACATGCAGTTGGTAATCATGGATTGAAATTTATAGCAAAATACGCGTTCTTTCATCTTTGTATTTGAAATACCATTCTCACCGCCAAAAGAAAATGCGAGCTTGTAGTTCGCCTCTCTGTGTTAGATAATGACTGTAATTTCATGACCTCGACGGGTATGCATTTTGCTGCCGCGTAGGGAAAGGCAGCCGGTATTATGTGCCCGTTTCTGTGTCTGTGCTCATGTGTTTTGTCACATTTTATGTTCAAGTGTTTTATATCAATTGGTTACTTGTAGCACGCTATAGTTCCGGCTATTAAGTGGCCCTCTGCTTTTGCGCTACTTTAATTTTGGCATGCCGTGCCAACCCTCCTAAGCATCAATTTTTGCTGGCTATTTGAACGGTTACCTACGGAGTCTTTTCTTTTCGATGCAGCATCATGCGTGTTAGGGTTACATGTATTTTCAACATTTAAACAACAGTATTATTGATAACAATTAAAGTTATAATCGTTGGGATTATACGTCCAAAACGCTCGATATGATTACGAGAGACAGTGTAGCGCAGGGCCCCGGAAATTTCGATCACCTGGGGTTATTTAACGGGCCCTCTAATCTAAGCATACGGATCTCTGGCATTTCGCATCCATATAAATCTCGCGACCTTCGCGTTAGCAGTTGAGCAACATAACCTTTGCACCACCGCAGTTTGTGACAGCTTGGACTACCTCAAAAACAAGCATCAAGGTGGAAGGTGGCAGCACGGCTATGGCAAAGCGGAAGCTAGTCTGCATTTCACCTAGCGAAACCAGGTACTGGACCAAAAAACATTTTCTGAAGAACCGGTAAATCAATAGCAATTCTTTTCTCGAACACAATCATTTTCTTCGCAAAATGGCATCCTTAAAGTTCACTATTCGTGTAGAACCGAAATGTCAATGCTATCTGCCTTCGAGATGCCACCAAAAAGACCAACACCGATTTATAGCTGTGTCCTCAACGAACTATATTTAGATGTGTCTGGCTCGAACTACGCGGGCTGTAGCTTTTCCTTTCTTTACAGGACAGAGGGGACGGGTGTGCTCCACGTAGAAACTCTTGTTATGACTAACGACCGTTGTTCCCATTATCACGCGTTACCATTGGATAAAATGCTGGTGTGCGTGACATGAAGTGCTGCCTCTGTTTTTAGATTTGGATAGGTTACATGATGAGCATGGTTATGTGCAATTGAGTGGATTTACCCTAAGGGTGACACTATACGACTGCCTGACCACTATTCAGTACACGTTCGAAAAGATGGTTATCTCTGGCCTGAAGATTACTACGGCAGAATTTAGGCACAGACGACTCCATTTCTTCTTACTTTCTACATCGGCTAAAATTCATTTTACCTCCGTTGAACAGCCAGCCATATAGCAAGACTAACATAATAAAGTTTCAGTTGTCATGACCGTAGCTTATTATGAACAATACGAATTTTTATTCGTTATCACTGAAAACTTCCCGTGCTCTATAATACCGTGGTTTCTCAGAAGTGCATGTGAGCACCGTAGCTCGGAAGTTTGAAGATGTTTCTTTCTCTTAATTACGCATGTCAGAGACTCGAACCCAGGCATAATCACAGAAAGACATTTGCTAAGTACGTAACAGACGTACAAACAGGGATGAGCCGAACACAAGCTTTCGAAAGTTTCGATGAGTGAATATTTCGTAGTGAAATGTGCCGTGTCATTCACGGTGTGTTAGTTTAGAAATGGTTAGTCCTTCGCGCCCTGTGCCACGGCGT
The DNA here is from genome assembly GCA_030522465.1 of Rhipicephalus appendiculatus. Taxonomy (NCBI): domain Eukaryota; kingdom Metazoa; phylum Arthropoda; class Arachnida; order Ixodida; family Ixodidae; genus Rhipicephalus; species Rhipicephalus appendiculatus. Next base: position 162,429 of record JALIZH010012248.1, read on the forward strand.
CGTTGTTGGTACCCGTTATTTGCCAACGAAACGGGAAAAGGCATAAATATGACCATATCGCCTCCATGAACATCTTAGAGAGGGAAATGTGATTATAATGACGTTAAAATGCGCATTGACATCACCACGTCAACGATTAGGCCCCTTTTAAGACTAAGCAGCCTGACAGGGGGACTTTGACAAAGATAGGTAAACTTATCGAATCCTGTGTATACAACATCTATGGCGCTGTTGGTTTCCATCCGATGGCTCCCACCTTTATATATGGCGTCGCATGAGCGATTCTTGCCTAGAGGTTCTCAACCTCTTCTTTCACTTTAATAGTGCACTGATTGCTTCCTAGGCAAATACTAATATTCGCCAAATTTACGATGCACCCTTGTCACGTCTGTTCCGGATTCTCAAAAAACGTAATTTTATGCAACCCTAACCACGTCGTTGCTCATCTGAAAATGGTGTCTCTACTGCTCTTCTAACTTCACTATTTTCGGATGCTTAGAAAGGGACTAGCCTTTTCGTTTGTACTGCTTACCTTCGGCGTACAGTTTTAAAGTAGTTTCAGTTTCCTGGAAGTTAGAACGAATGTCATATCTTCTGCATATCGCAAGTATGCGACCTTCGTTGCTCTTTTTTTGCCGCTTATATGTCGCGATATTAAAGATCCCACCATCTTCATTTATGTTCTGTACATCAATCGAATAATGGTAGACAGAGAACATTACCACTCTAAGCAGGGTTGCCGGGTGTGGCTACATTGCGCCAACGTGGCTACTTTTTAGGCTCTTTGCGGCAGAAAAAACGCTTTGGCTACTTGGCTATTTTGGTTACTTTCTTGTTCCCTCAATTTGGACCAAGTTATAAATATTTTGCTACGTCAAAGCCCCTGCTTTTCGACTACACAGGGTCAAAATATGGCGTCCAAGGGTAATTTACAGCTCCCGAAATTGGCGCTTACACCACACACACAAAAAAAAGAAAGAAGTTCGGCAGATCCTACGTACCGTGGGAATCATTGTCATGTGAAACATGCGGAGGGAAGGTGTCTGTGGTTGAACTTTTAGGGGCGAAGCTCCTTAGGGTGTGGGTCTGTCCCTCCTCTGTAGTATGTAGTAGTAGTAGTAGTAGTAGTAGTAGTAGTACTAGTAGTACGTAGCCACGTATAGTGGGATGTCTCCACTCCACGTGATAAAGATGACGATGACGCCTGATGACCATGAAGAATAATCGCGTTCCAGTATAGTGGAATGTACCTACTACACGTGATAACGATGACGATGACGCTGATGTCCATGAAGTATAAGCGCGTTCCAGACCACACATTCTCTTTCAGCCATGGATGAAAACGATCGTGAACGCACCCTCGCCCTCTGAAGGCAAAACGGCAACGCCGACAACAAACGTTCCCCTGAGCTTAACGTCATATATGAGGAAAACAAAATCAGGGGAACCCCCCTCCTTGTGGTCCGTAGAGCTCTTGAACAAAATCATCATCTACCCCATATGTAAATAATAAAACATTGTGTATATACTTTATCAATATGTAAATAATGAAACATTGTGCATATACTATACGTATAATCACACCACACCCCCGCGTTTGTGTGTCAGGTCTTTGAATGATGATCGAGTGGGCAAAATTTACGGGGATTGACGGTTTACCAGACTACCTCCAGAGCTTCCCCACTCATCATCATTCACTTCGTGGATATAGCGTGATTTTTTGTATTGTGCGAAACATTGCGAAATGACGCTAAAGATATGTACAAATTTTGTACTTACAGACAAATGTTTTGAACAGTCGCATATGTTTTATACAACCAATTGTTTACAGCTGCGCAGCAATGCCAACAGCAACATGGGTATTACAAACACGAGAAGCGTTAAGCTCATATGTAGCGCTTCTGCTTACGAGGATGGCAGCACTCAATAGTACCCTGCTATTCAGGGCTGCCGTCCTCGAAAGCACAACCGCTACATATCAGCTTAACGCTTCTGCTGTTGGTAATACCCATGTTGCTGTTGGCATTGTTGCGCAGCTGTAAACAACTGGCAGCCCTGGTGGCAGCCCTGGACACTGCTACATAGATCAACTTCAGTGGATGGCGCTTAACTACAATTGACATTAACCCGACGTGACGGCTGTATTATAGGAGTACCTATGTTGTGTTTATAAAATTGGATAGCCAGCATTGCAACCACAATTGACGTTTCGCGAACATTTGGGTCTAGTTGAAAAGCAGTTCCGTGACCTTGCGCGGCTCTGTGCTGGAATACTTGATTGCTATGCAGAATGCTGAGGTTCGATTCCTGCTGGGACCCTGACATTTATTCTTTGCATTCGTCGGGTCAACGCTGCCGATGTAAGCTTTTTTCTTAGCGCTCTCGCGTTAAAATTACCAATGTCTGTTCTCGCCGTTCCTGGGTAGATATAAACTGTCAATCAACTGTGGTCACTGCTTCCTCCGTGGGGCTTGAGCCGCCCGCGAGTTCACCTAACAATCCCTGGAGTGCGTAGAAAATCCCACCTACCGACACATGCCCTAAAACAATTGAGCCTACTCCTACTGTACGAGAACTACAGTAACCACGTGCACATCTATACGGATGGCTCGACTTCGTCGACCAGTTTTGGTGGAGCGGTGGTTATGCCATCACAAGGGGTAACTCAGCTTTTTAATGTTTCACATGCGACGACGTCTACGACGTCAGAACTCGCAGCTCTGCGTAGTGCACTGGAACTCATCGATTCCGAAAAAAGACCAAGTAAATGGGCTGTGTTTTCTTACTCAAAACCGGTGTTGCAGTGCCTGCAGTCAGTGCTCCGACGCAGATATCACGAACAGTTGACATATGAAACCGTGAAACTTCACCGCCACTTAATACAAAAATTACAACATCTCCCGCTAAAGGGAACCATGTGTAGATGGGAACCAGCAGGCGCTAACGCTTACACTGGCGGCGGCGTTGACGCTGGCGTTATCGCAGCGTTGCGCAGGAGAGAAAACTGGGGAGGCGCAAAGCACGCAGTGATGGAGTGGTGTTTCCTACTGGAACATGCCAATCGCTGCTAATGGGCAATGAGAGACAGAAGACTCCGACTGGACACAGAGACCCACAGTGCGGTTTTAGTTAGCGCACACGCTGCGAATTTTTATTGTTCAACAACGCACAGGAGAAATCTCCCACCGGCACCACCTTGGAGGTCAAGATCCATTGCCATATATACGGGGTGGCCAGTGAACGGTTGTGCAGCGCGAGCAGTCGGTTTTTTCAACCAAGAAACTCGCTAGCAGACGCTGCCTGCGTCGGCGTCGCGAGGCGAGAGAGGGGGGGAGCGTAGGAGAGGAGAGAGAGGGGGGACGCGCATGCGCAGTGGGGGGTGTGGACGCTGTGGGCAGGGATGCCTAGAGGAGAGAGAGGGGGGGACGCGCATGCGTAGTGGGAGCGCGGGGAGGGATGCGTAGAGGAGAGAGGAGGAGCGTAGGAGGGGAGAGAGGATGGGAGGCGCATGCGCAGTGAGGGTGTGGTTGCCGCGTGGAGGCATGCCTAGAGGAGAGAGAGGGGGAGAGGAGGTTTTTTTATTTTTTTTTTTGAAAGGGTTTGCGCATGCGCAGTAAGTGAGGCCCCGAGACACACCACCACCACCACCGGATTAAGCTTCGCCATAAGATGCTTCACATCTAAAAGGCCGCGACATTGACCTTCATTGGTTACCTGGACATTGTGATATCAACGGAAATGATTCCGCAGATAATGCTGCTCTCGCATCACATCAGGAAGCAAACATCATTCCAATTCCGTTTTCAAGAACAGACGCTGCGAGGCCGATTCATCAATTGGCCCGCAGTCTCACACTGACTGAGTGGAATGCGCCACGTTTTGTGCAGCCACGTAGGTTAGTTAAATGCTGGTTAAATGCTCTTGTCTGACCTTTTCAGTTGAAACTCACCTCGTTTTGCTTGCATATAGCATTCATCAGTGCTTTGTAGTGCATGAATTTATAACATTGTACGCGGGAATTCTTGCGAGCTCGCCATAGATAACTGAGCAATGTCAAATTGGCCAGCGCTGCGCCGCTTCTTTTTGTACGTCTGGTGATAGAGGGCAGCACTCTGGAAGCGATTCCTTTGTTGACCGGTGTGAGAGGAAAAGGTTCTGCGCGCCCAAGTAACGTTATGAGGCGGACTAGTCGAAGTCGTTCGGCGGGGGAAATTCTTCAGATTGCTTTCAGCAGTGATGTTAAGAGAAACCATCTTGACGACGAGGATTTTGCACTGGGCTTAGAAGGCTGCGAAAGCGCGGAGTGTGACAGCGACGATGAACGATCAGCTGCTAACTCACGAGGAGCGACTTGCACTTCACGTCCCTTCGTGCTCTAATGTTTTTTCACGCCCGTAAGCCACTTTGATTGTATTTATTGTATAGTATCCTTCAGCGAGATCAAAATAAAAACATGGTTTTTCTTGTGCATTGCACGTAGCGAAATTATTGTGGATATTATCGAGCGCCGCATGCCGCCAAAACGCTCGAGCTAGAACAGGGAAGCGAAATGGTTAGAGCGATGAAGCGTGCAGTCGCGGCCACAATCCACGCCTCTCGGCTAACTTCTCCTGTGCTTCACCGGTACCTTCCAAACGGCACTGTTCGACGAATTTTCATACCGCGGAACTACCGTGGCGCCCCCCAGCGGAGTATGCAGCTGTCGCACCACCTGTCGTGCGCGCCGTTCCGTAGAGGATTCCTAGAGGAGAGAACGGGGGGGGACCGTAGGAGAGGAAAGAGAGGGGGAGGGGACGCGCATGTTCTGTGGTGGTGTGGGACGCGGGACGGACTAGCCATTGCTAAGCAGCCTCTCTGTGCTCTCGGCCATGACTCTAATGACTGTAGTGGTGGTTGACAGCCTTATTGTACTAAAGTGTTCTGGTTCGCATAGTGCGTGCTTCCCTACTTCATGAAAGTGGCCGGACGCGGGAGGGAGGGACGGACATAGCCCCGAGCATAAGATGCTTCGCATCTAAAATGTCCATATTGAACGTGTATTCCATAGAGCCACAGCCGTCTTCTGTCTGGTACATGGCCGTGTGACTCAGTAACGTAATTCTTTGGAATAAGTAGTATGGAAAGATCTTGCGTAAAAAGTGGGTCTTACATCAAGCGTCTCTATGAATGTCTATAAAACTCAAAACGAAGAAATATATTAAGGGCTCATTCGCAAAATTTTCTGTGGTCTAACTTCGCTCCTTCTTCTACAGTCCCTGGTATGCGGTCAAAAAAACAAGTAATAATTTCCCACGCCGCCAGGTTACCGTATTACCCCAGATTACACCATAATATATCAAAGATTGCACCGTATTATGGTCGTGCACTGTCTTTTGTTCTGTAGACCAGCTTCTTGTCCACGCCCTCTGTCCCATCTGCGTCCCACCCAGAAGAGTTTGCTGCCCGTGTCGCCCGCTGCGGTGAAATTGCCCGCGCCAACATTTCTACCATTCAGGCCGAGAGGAAAGTTCGTTGTGATGCGGCACGTAAACATGTTTTGCACACCTGGGGCTCTGCAAAATTCGCTCACGGGCAGGTGTCCTTACACCGTGCTTGAGCGAACATCTGCCATGAATTTTCGCGTCGCTCCTGTTAGTTCGGATTTTTACCGCCGTCGTCGCGGTACCGAGATCGCCCATGTGTCTCGCCTGAAGCCCTACATCCGGCGGTCGTACCCTTGCTAAATGGACGTCTGTATGGCCGCTTTCGTGAAGGGGGGGAAACAGTGTGAGCGCTGACTGAGTAGTTCATCCTCTTCACCTGTGCATACAAGTCATCGTAATTATCATCATCCTTTCTCACGCCGGGTGTTCGGTTTTAGGCTCGCGCGCTTGCGTTGTAAATACAACAATCGTTTCGCGCTACCTGACGTCGTCTCACACATATAGTACATATTACATCAAATAAGATAAGATTACATGCACCACGAATTATGTTCCGCCATCTGTGTGCATGCTTACCTCGTTTTCTTGGAAACAAATCTCATCAGATAGCCTCCTCTAATACGAAAGCATAGCATTACATTTTTAAGGCGAAAGCCTTTAATGTCTCATGCTCACGTCCGTCCGGTGTCCGTCCGTCCGGTGTCCGTCCGTCTGTCCGGTGTCCGTCCGTCCGTCCGGTGTCCGTCCGTCCGCCTGTCCGTCCGTCCGTCCGGTGTCCGTCCGTCCGTCTGTCCGTCCGTCTGTCCGTCCGTCCGTCCGGTGTCCGGACGGCCACACGCTTTCGCCGAACACACTTTGGAATGTACAAAGTGTCCTTCAATTTTTTTAGAGGAACGTCTGGAGGAAAGGTGTGTAGAAGAACCCGTAGGCTTGACAAAAGTACATAATCTTGCGCTGCAGTGCGCACTACGAGAAGATAAACTTGATGCATTTGTCTACGGCAAAGCTCATAGATGGAAGTTAACAGGAGATAACGCTACTCTTCTTTATTTTTTCCTCATATAGTAAGCGGGCAGATTTCGCGAGCGAAGTTGCTCCAACAATGAGAAGCCTAGCACGGAAGAAAAATGCGCGTCGGCGATGTACTTTTTATTGTATCACTGTTTTCAGCAAATGTTGCTCAATATGCGTGTCATGGGACTAGGAAAAATATAAATTTTGCAGTGGATTCTACTTGACCGATTAAGCATATGGAACTCCCAATGCGTGAGCAACAATTGGAACACACAACTTCGCAATAAAACATAGGTGTAAATTTCCTGCATGCATTTAGGGCTGGGCAGAGATACTAGGAAAAGTATTCCGGAATACAGATATCGAAATAAATGGGTTGGAAGCCTAAGATACAGATACTGAGATACGTTTATATTTGACGTAGCGGGATATTTCGGAGATACTTCTGCAAAGGAACGAAATAAGTAACCTGGAACACAGATACAGCATTACAGATACTGAAATACTTTTTCTTTATTTCGGGGATATTCATACCCCGCAAAATATTTTAAGTGCAGCATAATATTGCAAATGTTGCAGCACATTTAAACTTGCCATTTATTTATTTATCACAGAACTGAACTTCCGCGACCTCTTGAGGCACTGCTCATATTTGGTGCACCGTTCGGATGTGCCCTCTGGGAATAAATAAAACGTAATCGAGCTCAATGGAACGTATGACAACTATAGACACACAAGTATGCCAACGGGGATAAAAATACACGTATCTTACCTTGAGATGTACTTTGAAGTTGGACGTTGATGTCTGCGAATCAGACATTACTTTACACAAAACTTGCATTCTGCTTAGAGCACCGAAGCATTGGATCCCTCCTCTACGGATTCAAACAACGTGCCATTCAGTAGAGAGCGTGCTGCACGGCCTTCACCGTTCGCCATTGCTCGGTCTTGTGACGTGTGTTTCGGTGGTGCCTTGCCCGTCGTCTCCGTTCCCAAGACTGTAGCTCGTGCGACTCGTGTCGCGACTTGAGGGCTAAACCGTTCTACTGTACAATGAGAAGCCACTTAAATACAGTAGAGACGGCTCGACCAAGTGTTATCAGATGGGGACTGTCTCGCCCGCAAAGAGCGCTAACATTTCATTGTGGCCGGTTCGGCGATGACAGGTAATCGAACAGTCATCGTGTTTAAGGGCGCCACGCCCGGCGGCCACCTGCACGGAGATTTACACACAACCGGGTGGTGGAGGACCACCGACCATGAGAAGGAATAGCTTCCTGCAAAGTGACTTGGCGGGGATGACATGGACGCTTCGGCACTCCGTGGCAGAAGAAATTGCTTCGATCCGTTCGAAGACACCACCTTGAAAGTCGCTTCCCGAGTTTCGTCGGCGCCGGGCAAGATGGAGGACCACCGACCATGAGAAGGAATAGCTTCCGGCAAAGTGACTTGGCGGTGATGACATGGACGCTTCGGCACTCCGTGGTAGAATAAATTGCTTCGATCCGTTCGAAGACACCACCTTGAAAGTCCCTTCCCGAGTTTCGTCGGCGCCGGGCCAGATGGCTGCGGATTCCACTGTTTTACCTAATGCAGTGGAGCCCACATTTGTTTCCTAAAATCACGTTCTTTGGGGAGTGAGAAGGTTTCAGCCCTCCTAGTTCGCTCCTGCCAGCTTTCTCAAAACAGAAAGTGATGACACGGACATTTGCTCATTTCACAGACGGCTCGCTGGGCGCTGCCAGAATCCTCTCTGGGCTGCGCTAAACAGGCTTGACCCCCCAAAATGCCCTGCCGTGGTCATGGCGTCAGCCTTGTATTCCCGTGCGAAGCCCATCATGTTGGCCTTTTTTCTCACCTACAGCCAGCACTCGTCGCATGGGCCGAAAAGGTATCTTCTTGTGGGGACCATATTAATGCTCGTTCACAGTTTGAACAAAGCTTTCACCACCACCTATGCCACAACGCCCACTTCAGCAAGCGCCAACAAGTCAAGTCGGCTCCGGCGGTGCGGGAGCCTGGTACCACAAAAGACCGTTTCACACTTTTAAATCAACAAGGAATGCGCCCTGACAGGCTGGAGAGGTGGCTGAAAGCGCGACAAAGACAGCCATCATCGAGTCACTTCCGCCGAAACTATGGGAAATGCTTTTCGAAGTGCCGCCGTTTTGAGAATTGAACGCGGGCGAAGCCTCTGTTTCAAAGCGGTATCCGCGAGAGGGGGGCCATGGAGAGTTGTCTGGCCGCACTGCACTGGTCTTGAGCGACAACTAAGACAGCGACTTTCTTCGCCACATGGCCACATTTTATGGGAGAGGTGCTGCGAGCTATGTGATCTCTAACAGAAAAGAAAAAACTGCGTTGCCTTACATTATCCTTCTTAACAGAGTTTGTGTTTAACAGCGCCGTCACGAAACTAAAAAAAAAGAAATTTTCGAGAACCAACTAGAAATCTCTCTCTCTCTCTCTCTCTCTATATATATATATATATATATATATATATTCACATTTCAGCTCCCCTCGACCAAAACTTCTGGCTACGCCACTGCCGGCTAGTGCTACGTGTATCAACTACAGTAAATGGCGCTGCAGTATTCAATTAACGTTAACCCGAGTTGACGCCTGTATTATAGGAGCAGATATCAATGTTCATAAATTTAGAGTTCCGGCACTGCAAGAACAATTGACGTTAGAAAAAACATTACGCCTGCATAGTCTTTTTCCAAAAGCAGTTTAGAGACCTGGCGTTTGTCTGTGGTAGAATACCTGACTGCCACGCGGTTCCTGCTGAGACCCTGATATTTATTCTGTGCAGTCCTCTGGTCAACACTGCCGATGTCAGTTTTAAATGCGAATGCATTTCATAGTCGGGCTATGCCAGGCATCCGGCGTTGTCCGCGGGGAGGATAGGTTGAGGTGAGCGCCGGCAGGTGTTAGATGTGAAGCATCTTATGTCGAAGCTTAATCCGGTGGTGGTGGTGTGCGGCGTGACCACCCTTACTGCGCATGCGCAAACTCTTTAAAAAAATAAAAAAAACCTCCTCTCTCCCTCTCTCTCCTATAGGCATCCCTCCCCGCGGCAACCACACCCTCACTGCGCATGCGCCTCCCCTCCTCTCTCCCCTGCTACGCTCCCCCTCTCTCCTCTAGGCATCCCTGCCCGCGGCGTCCACACTCCCACTGCGCATGCGCGTCCCACCTCTCTCTCCTCTCCTACGCTCCCCCCCTCTCTTCTCTAGGCATCTCTGCCTGCAGCGTCCACACTCCCACTGCGCATGCGCGCCCCCCTCTCTCTCTCTCTCCTCTCCTACGCTCCCCCCCCTCTCTCGCCTCACGACGCCGACACAGGCAGCGTCTGCTAGCGAGTTTCTTGGTTGAAAAAACCGACTGGTCGCGCTGCACAACCGTTCACTGGCCACCCCGTATATATGGCAATGGATCTTGACCTCCAAGGTGGTGCCGGTGGGAGCATACCCAGCATTTCGGGACATCGCTTTTAGTTCACCGTTTTTCACACCACGTGGCGTCCAGACCTTCAACTTTCAAAACTGGCGCGATAACGCATGGCGCGCGGCAGACAAAGTGGCCATACATAATAAAAAAAAAAAACAACGAAGCAGCTCGATGTCGACTATCGCCACCGAGAGCGAACCGTGATCGCTGACTGATAAGCGCAAGTCGTGTACGACGAGCGGTCGGTTGGTTGCTCGATCGTGAATCAAGTATTTTTTTTTTTTAGTGAATCCGCGCGCTCAAGTCACTTGGCTGCGCTTGACAAACTCGTATTTCGAAAGGGCGTGCTGCCTTTCCTCTCGTCCTTTTCAATATATTTCGTGCGGTTGTATAGTTGTCGGCCCCACTGGTTTCTTGAAGAAAGTTAGGACGTCCTTTTGTCGCGGCCGTTTTTTGTAATCTGTGAAAGCTAATTTCGAGAAAATAATATCAGCCTATGAGATGGCGATGACGCTTTCAGAATATGTAGAAACAGGCTTCACGCAGCTAATATTTGTTGGCGTCACTTAACAAGTGAATTTTTTCGCGCTATAGAGTGAAGGCAACGTGCCGTGCCGTATTCGCTGCCAGTGATAATCTTTTTTAAGAGCTCAAAACGTAGCGGAAATAAAGGCCTAAATTCATTACAGGGACGAAATTGCTGAATTAATTTCTAAATTTAAGCATTTTAAGAAAGACGCCTTAATTTAAACAACGCTCTTAACGTTTCTAGAGCACATAATAAAAGACGTCCGAAATGTATTTCATTGTACATGACATGCTATACAGCTCGTCTTCCCCTCTTTGCTGACTGTTCGTGAAAGCGTAATGAAACCAATTATATTCACATATGCGACCGTCCGCTGTGGTGATGTAGCGGTTACAGTGCTCGCATTCTGACCCGAAAGCCGCGTGTTCGACCCCGTCCGCAGAGGTCACATTTCGATGGAGGCGAAATGGAGGAAGCGCGTATACTGTGCAATCTCAGAGCACGTTAAAGAACACCACATGTTCCAAATTTCCGGAGCCCTCCACGATGGCGTCCTTCATAATCATATCGTGGTTTTGTGACGTAAAACCCCCGATGATATTTGGATGTAGTACGTACATAACCGCAAAGCACACCTCTTTGTTTCACTGGCTATGCGGTCTGCACAACGGCATCAGGTCTTGGTTGGAGACCCGATTATTTCGGCCAGTTTTATTTAGAACGAAGAACGCGTACAAGCGAGTTTGAAGATAGCTCTCGTCTGGTTTCCTTGCTGCTACTATAGTGTAATTGTTTCTTTGCACGTATTGCTCAAGAACAGCGTGGTAATATTTTTACATGGTGATGTTTCTTAAAAGGTCCCTCGGTAGGACCTATTTATTACTTGCTTGACGCGCTTATTGGCGAGTTTTTAAATCAACCACTCATTGGTGCAATTAAATGTTTGACGCTAGTGCCATTCTACGCTTCTGGGACGCAACACAACACACGTTAAGGGGCCTTCTCACACTACATGACATTATCATAGTTTCTTTTTTTTTTTCGAACAGTTTCAAGCACCGGCGTGGCTGTGTTTTAGAACACCTGTTTTCCGTGCAGAAGTACTGGGTTCAATTTACGCGCGAGCTATTAATATTGTTCATTTATTTGCAGCTACCTCGACCTTTCGCCCACGGGCAATGCTTTTTTTCACTCACAACGAAGACGCCGACACCAGCGTCGGCACCGCATTTTTCGCTACAGATAACTTTTTTGTGGAATACTTAGCCACCAATGAAATCACGCGCTGCTCCAAAAACGCGGGGTTGGTGTAATATCAGTATACTATAGCATGCCTCGTTCACATTAGGGACGCCTCTGATAAGACAACTACTCAATTTTTTCAAAGAAAATTTGTGCCTCACATAATAATAATAATAATAATAATAATAATAATAATAATAATAATAATAATAATAATAATAATAATAATAATAATAATAATAATAACATTAATAATAATAATAATAATAATAACAAATAATATATTATTCTCATATGAGTATTGTGTTACTGTTGTTGTTGTTGAAGAGTTTATTGTTTCACATTTGTTTTCACGGATGGATCTACAATGGATGAAAGCTCGTCTGCGGCTTTTCATATACCCGGATATAAAATAGAAAGAGATTTCCGACTTTCTCGAAAGACATCGTCTACAGCAGCGGAGCTTGTTGCAATATTACAAGCTTCAAAATTCATTGTTGAAAGCCAGCAAAGGCAAAACTGGGTAATATATTCTGACTCCAAAGGAGCGCTACAAATGATTAAGGATTTTTATTTTCATATAGATGATAGCATAATATATGAAATCTTAAAAACAATTACCATCGGTTATCTGGACGGCCATGAGATATGTTTTCAGTGGCTTCCAAGTCACGTAGGAGTGATGGGAAACGAAAATGCTGACAAATTAGCCACTGCAGCACACAAAAAAGTTCACTTGACACCAGTGCCCGTTTATTTCTCAGAAAGCAAGAAGGTTCTTTCCAAAGTGCGCCACAAATTGTGCAAAAACGCTTGATTTGACGAAAATACAAAGTCTTCACTCTTATATCAAATAGATCCGTCTCTCCGATTTACACCTAATCAAAAGATTGATAGACCATTTGACACACTACTGCACCGTCTACGATTAGGTGTTGCATACACACCTCACTTCTTATGCCGCATAAAAACAAGAACGTCCCGGCACTGCGACCACTGTGATCATGTCGATGCGTCAGAGGAGCATATCATTATTGAATGTCCGCGAATTGACGAACAACGCGCTCAACTGAGTGATCGATTGAACCGCCTCGACAGACGACCATTTACAATTGGAAAAGTACTTGGACCATGGCCACATCCCGATAATCAAAGGCGCGCAGTGAGCGCCCTCTGTGATTTTTTAATGGACACAAATTTAATTAACTGTCTTTAGTTCTTATTATACCTTGCCACTATTGGTTCGGACTCTATCCGCGATGTGATCACGATATATGAACTGGACTACGCTCATATATACTGTGCTCATTCATTCGTTATAAGCCCTATAGTGTATATATGTACCAAGTGACTCTGATTATTTTTTTTCTTCTTTTATTCTTATTTTTTCGTATTTTTATGTTTATCTTGTACATTACTGTCATGATGTTGGGATAGCCTGCTCCAACGTAGCCCACCTTCCCATATTTTGTCAGATATATATAAAAAAAAAGTTTATTGAACTCTGCCGTAGGGATCGGCCGGTAGCTTGACCAACGACTCAAATCAACGGATCTTGCGGGCGAACGAGAAGCGCCATCGAGCAATGCGCGGTATACAGACAGACCTGCGATGTCGGAGGAGATGATGACCCACTATAACGTTCGTTGTTCTACACTCTATTATTATTATTATTATTATTATTATTATTATTATTATTATTATTATTCTTATATAAACGACAAACAGTGAGTAGTTGTCTTATAAAGGGCGTCACTAACGTAAACGAGGCATGTTACTATTGATATTACACCAAGCGCACGTTTTCGAACAGCGCGTGATTTCATTGTTGGCTAAGTATTGTTAGCGAAAATAAACCTCTTCCGGGGGGCCAGAATTTGAGATAGATGCAAATAAATAGACAATATGAATATTCGGCTCGAGAGGAAATCTAATCCAAGACTTCGCACGGAAAACAGGTGTTCTACACTGTTTCGATAAAAAAGCACTGTAATAATGTCTTGTAGTTCGAGGATCCCCCCTTCACACATGTAATATTGCGTGGCAGAAGTGTAGAATCGCACCAGCGTCGTACATTTGAATTGCACAGTGAGTGGCTGCTGTGACTTCCGACCGATTCCCAAGTGCACAAGAATAAGTAATCAAACCGGCATACGGCTGGAGGCGACGGGCCATGCCTGACGTTACTGACTGACTTTTCAAATAAAGTTTTCTCTCTCTCTCTTTCTTATTATCAGCAACACCATCAACAAAGAGTGCAGCTACGCATTTGCGCTTGTAGCCTTCCGGATCGAAGAAAAAAGAATTATGTCCTAGCGAGCATTTTGCATGCTGTACTTACAAAAGGCACTGTAGGACAGTTTGAAACAATATATATGTTACGAGCACAGACGTACCTTTCCTTGCGGCAGGGTGGATGTGTCCGCCGAGAAATTAAGCGAGGCTAGCGACTGTGAAGGTGAAGTGAACGAAGCTCGATTGCGCTAACGCGTTCTCCTCTTAAATTCTTTAATTGGTTTATGCGCGCTTCGAAAATTTCCTTACAGGTTATACGCGGAGGATAAAATGTTCTGTCAGTGCACGGATATATGAATGTTTCTCAATGTCTTGAATAATAAATAGCGCAGAAACTAACGAATTATGTTGAGCGATAACGGTGGTTTAGCGAAATTAGGTTCAGTAGCCTTGCGTCATCTCTAAAGGGAATCGAGTGCCCGAGCCTCCGTGTCCCGAGCTTATCAGGGGACGCCCTTGTACTTTGCAAAAGAATAACTCTTGTGTGTATATAATGTACATAGTCTCTGTGAGCGTCTTATGCTGTGAGCTCACGCGCTAGCTGGGTAAGGGGCTGGGTAAGGCGGTGTGGCCTCTCCCCCTTACACTCTCTCAGCAATCATGTGATGACGTCGGGGAACGAGATTCTGCAGACGCATGCTGAACCAACGCGTTGTATCCTAGTCAGAACGCGCTGGCACGCGCTACCACGTTCGGGTCTGCGTTCGGGTCTACGTTAACAACAACATCGGAAACAGCTAGTCGAACCGATGCAAACGCGGTGTGCTTCGCATCGCCTCATGCTCCCCTTTGGAGGGAGATGGTGTCATTTTTTTTCGCTTACTTTTCGAATAATTACCGCCAAAGGCAAAACGTTGCAGTGCCAATACGTGTAAAAAGCGAAGTGTTTTTTTGGGGGAGCGAAGCTCCCTAAAGCCGCGGGTCTGTACATCCCTGTCTCTTGGTACGTGACCGCCTAGTTCTATGACAGACAGACAGACAGACAGACAGACAGACAGACAGACAGACAGACAAAGAACTTTAATGATGTCCTGAGGGACTAGCCGGGAAGGACCCGCTGGGGCCCTCGGCTCGCCGCTGGCTGCTCCCATGTCGGAATCGGGAGGCCATGCCTCTCCGCTCTTTCACGGGCCCTCTGGACGGCCGTTGACGGCGTACATGTCACGATTTTTACGGTAATAGTGGTCGTTTATCGTTGTAACACAGTAACATTGCGTAATACCAATCTTAATATAGAACTAGTGCATGAAACGGCCGCAAACGCACCATGAGCGGGCATGTAAGCCATGCCGTACATGACATGCGTTCCATAATTTGCATGTAAGGACCTGCTTTTAGGAGCTAAGCTTCTTAGGGTGTGGGTCGTTCCCTCCTCCTCCACCGTAGTAGTATGTATGTAACCAGCCACCTCTAGTTCATGAATTGCTCAACAGATGGCGTTGTGTGTATATGTCCGTTCAGACAATGTAGCTGGTCTACGAGGAGACATTGTACGGCTGCCGCGAACAGGTTAATTCACCTCAGCGTGTGTGTGCATATCTACGTAGGCTGTGGGACAAAGGTTTTTTATTTTTTATTTATTTTTTTCCTTCTCTAAGGCACCTGAGAGTTGCCCACCCGCTACAAAGGGCATAGCCACAATTCATCATCATCACCATCATCTTGGAAATAATATCACTAGATGGCGTTAGTGGTTTTAGTGGGATGGTGCTAGTTTTAGGGACAGACAGACAGACAGACAGACAGACAGACAGACAGACAGACAGACAGACAGACAGACAGACAGACAGACGGACGGACGGACGGACGGACGGACGGACGGACGGACGGACGCACGCACGCTTCGCCCCACTCATCATCATTCACTCCGTGGATATGCTGTAATTTTTTATGTTCGTCATACAGTCATGTCACGTCATTTCACATTTGGTATATAGCCAGGAAACGAAACGGCTGCGAGCACGCCATGAGCGTGGCATGTAAGTCATGCCGCACATGACATCCGTGCCATAATTTGCATGTAAGGATCTGTTATTTGTGTTCGTACAGTCATGTCACGCCATATCAAATTTGGTATTGTAATGAAGACAAAGCGGCGCTCGGGCACGGGCGCATACCCGGCTAGGGAAAGACAAGAACGAAGTCAGAATAGAACAGCCGGCCCAGCGTACGGGCGTTGTCTCTGTTCTCTTCCTCTACAATGGCGCAGTCTACGACTAGCGAACCGTAAGTGCGTCCTCGAGGCTCATCGGCGCTGCGGATCTTCCATCCAAGGAACGCCCACAATCATGCAGCCCGTGTCCCTCCGACTACTGGAAGCACCTGTGCAGCCACTCAAGGACGGCGTCCAGGCCTCCTCTGTGGCCCAAGGGCAGGCATATCGCGGCGCCGCCAAGACAGCACACGGCCTCCTCTTGCCCGGGAACGCTGTTCAAGCTTCCCGTGGCGACAACATCTCACTCAGGATTTCACCGGCACCTGAGCTGCCGAGGGGGGGGCTGTTCAAGCTCCCACTGACAAGGATCCCGCCGCAGTGAGCACAGTGACCACCTCCTACTCCTCGGCGACTCGACAATGCTCTGACAGCGCTTCCATTCCTTGTGTCGACCATGCTTCCCTGATTCATGACATCGCCGCGCTGATTGCTTCGACGAATACATATTACGCGGCCGCCGTCAATGGCTCTTCAGGCGGCTCACCCGAAGAAGCGGCGAGGATCATCCGCGGAGCCGCGCGCTTTTCCCAAGAACTTCGCAGCTTCGCGCCTACTAACTGCGGGATCTCAACCACCGCCGCGGCATCCTTGCTTGCCGAGGAGCTAGACCGTCTCGCCGCGAGAATCTCCGGATCCTCGCAGACCACATCACCATCAGCGGCTGCAGGGGAAATACCGGAGTTCCGAGGTTTTCAGGATGACGTCTTCGGGTGGGTCGAGACCATCAACTCGCTCGGCACCCGCCATGGCTGGCCAGAGCATCGGAAATGGCTGTTGGCCATCGACCACCTTCGCGATGCCGCCAAGGCATGGCATGCCTACGAAGGCGTCCGGCAGCGATCGTGGTCGGAATGGTGTGCAAAGCTGACGAGCCTCTTTCGCCCACTTTTTGATTCCTGCGAACCGCACCACTTCGAAGCTGCAGCTCGGGCGTCCACCAACCCGCCCTCCGTCAGAGAACGAGCTCATGAGGGACACCGCCTTCATGGCTCATCGATGCCCTCGAGCCCCAAGATTGAGAGCTTCTCTGGCTGCCCGACAGGAGATGTTGGATGCAGGTGCTGCACTCCACTGCTCGTCCCAGTCTCTGCGCCGGCATCCGACGCCACATCACAGAGAGAGGCCGAGACCACTCCTCAGCCAGAGCAGTTAGAGGAGCGGACCCCAGATTCGCCTTCGCGGAGACACGCGCAGGAGCCAGTTCCTGTCGTGCTCGGCACGCCTCCAGTGAAGGCACCTAAGGAACCTCTGGCTTCAATCGCCGTGCTCCTCAGCGACCAGCCGCAGGCACATCAGCCTACTCCACGGCAGTCATTGGCCGAGTGTGCGAGTGTTTCGCTCAAGGAATCCATGGCTGCCGAGGACACATTTTTGGAAAATATGCCTGTGTTGTCGCGATCTGCTGGCCCCGGCATGGCCGAGACTAGCGATGCGCCGCCAGCGGATGGAGCCAGCACCGGCCCTTCCGGCCACCTAGCGTGCGATTCAGCTGACAACGATGGTCAGTACGTTCTGACGTCCAGCGTACCATCTGAATGCCGCACGCATCGCGACGAGGTGGTCTGCGTCGACGGGGAAACCGACGCTCATCGGTCAGATGGGGAACAGCTCGTGAGAAGCGGTGATATAACACCTTCGTACAAACTTGGCGCCTTCAGCGTGGAGTGCAGCCATGGTGGCGTCAACTCGTATGGCCGCGATACGGAAACCCCAGAAAGCCAGGTCTCTCAGCCTGACCGCAAGCAAGCTTCATTGGGCAACCACGCACCTGCTGAGCACGCTGACATGGACAAGCATGGCTTAGACCTAAGCGTGGAGCAACGACCGCACAATCTCGTGGTAGGCTTGCGACGACCGGCACGACATAGTCAATGCCGTCCACCAGAGCCATCATCGCAAAGCAAGGCGCACCGTGGCCGTGACCGGCCTCCGCGAGGGCAGCCAATGCCGCCCGCCAGAGTTCTACATATGGCGGTTCAGGGCCCAGAACCTCTGAAAGTGTCCACCTTTGAAGAGACGACCACCGCCAAAGAAGGGCCAATTTCGGCAGGACTGCATGCACGCAGCGTGGCCGAGTGTAATGAAGACAAAGCGGCGCTCGGGCACGGGCGCATACCCGGCTAGGGAAAGACAAGAACGAAGTCAGAATAGAACAGCCGGCCCAGCGTACGGGCGTTGTCTCTGTTCTCTTCCTCTACAGTATATATCCAGGAAACGAAACGGCTGCGAGCGTGCCATGAGCGTGGAACGTAAGTCATGTCATACATGACATACATGTTATGATTTTTATGTTAATACTTGTCATCTATATTTGTCACGCAGTAACATTGCATAATACCAATTTCAGTATATATCCAGTGAACGAAACGGCCGCACGCGCACCACGAGTGTGGCATGTAAATCATGTCATAAATGGCATACATGTCATAATTGTTAATACCTGCTATTTATGTTCGTCATACACTCTTGACAAGGCTCAATATTTTTGGTATACCTTAAACTAAGAAACGGCCGCGAGAGCGCTAATAATGTGGCATGTAGATCATACCGTTCATGACATAAGTGTCATGAGTTTCATGTTATGACCTGTCATTTATATTCTTCATGCAGTCATGTCATGCCGCAGCAACTTCGGAATTTCATACCTTCACATCTGTATGTCATCTCGGACACTTTTCGTATGACATCACTCAACACATAGATAGCATATAAGTCATTGATTGTAATTAACCCGAACTCCTAATTAATGAGAACAATAAACAGTACAAATCAATGATATGAAATTGTTATCTACCACCTTATCGTAACTGTTCACATTGAAACACTATATGTACTGTACTACATATGTGCTTCTACACTGATAGCTTCCCCCCATAAGTTTAAATTAAATGGTTAGATTAGTGATAAATATTTATTACGGTTATGAAATTCCTGATGCTTCATCCACATAATGTACGTCACATCTGCAGACTTTTGCTGAGTTTTTTACCATGATCAACGTCCACTTTCTCATCGATTTACCGACAGGTGATTCTTTTACCCCTGTAATGCTGCTTTCCTGCACTATCGATTTGGAAAAGCTCTTCAGGAAAAAAATCCACCCAGCGTAATCCCACGAAATTGCAAACACAAAGACAGGTTGTCCTACCATACATGCCACTAGAGTGCAATTAGCGAATACGTTATCGTTGCGCTACAATTAGCTTTTCAAAAATCACCCCATACATTTTCAATGGATGCACAAAAGTGTCTCGGGAAAAAAATCCAGCCGGCCGATTAAAACTAATCGCGTTGTACCACATAAGGAGGTTGTCAGCATTAAGTGCCTGAAGTGCAATTAGCGAAAAAATCAGGCATTGCTCAGTAATCATTTTTTGAAGAACGCTCCCCATAGAGTTACGCCCAGCGCTTCCCCTTGGGGTCGGCTTTGCCGCACTAGTCGATGTCCCAGATTGCTGGACATGGATTTCTCCTGTGCGTTGTTGAACAATAAAAATTCGCAGCGTGCGCGTTAACTGAAAGCGGACTGCGAGTCTCTGTGTCCAGTCGGAGTCTTCTGTCTCTCATTGCACATTAGCAGCGATTGGCATGTTCCAGTAGGAAACACCGCTCCATCGCTGCGTGCTTTACGCATCCCCAGTTTTCTCTCCTGCGAAGCGCTGCGATGAGCGCCAGCGTCAACGCCGCCGCCAGTGTAAGCGTTAGCGCCCGCTGCTTCACATCTACACATGGTTCCCTTTAGCGGAAGAAGGTCTAATTTTTATCTCTCCGCTCTCACTCCCTCTCCCATAGGAACAGCTGCGGGCGCGCGCGTTCATCCTCACCCCTAGCAACCGGAGCAGCTGGTACGGGCGGAGTAGCGGAGAGTGAGTGGAGAGGAGGAGCGTGCTCTGGTGTGTGAGGGCGCTCGCATCGCGGAAGCTCGGCGGAGCTCCCGCGTGTGTGGAGAGTGTAGCAGAGGGTAGGTGCAGTGCTTCGCCGCTCCTTCTCTCGCCGTTCGCTCTTTCTCCTCCCTGCGCCCCACACTCCCGTCCGCTCGCTCGCACGTATATATAAATGGAGTTAAGCGCGCGCGAAATGCATTCGCCTTTCCTCACGATTCCCTTCGGGGAGGTGGGGGGCATTTTTTTTCTTCACACGCTCACCTTCAAATTATCAATGTTTGTTCTCGCCATTTCTGCGTATATAGAAAAAGTCAATCACGTGTGACGCCTACCCGCATGCCGCGGCCCGTGGTATAAGGGTATGTGCCACACGTGTCTGGAAGAAAGGGTTTGACGACGTACACGACGGGACTTTCACGTTATTCATGTCATGACCAGCCAGACATATTCGTCAAACCCTCTTACCCTCCCATGCTGATTTTGGTGCACCCCAAGTTAAGGAGGCGATCATGAGAGCACCCAGACCTAGGCGGATAGATAGATAGATATATATATATAGATAGATAGATAGATAGATAGATAGAAATGCTTAAAGTGCCTGCAGTTCGCTAAGAAATGCTTCGCATTTAGAAGAAACGCTATACAAATATCATGCAATGAGAGGAGTCAACTTCAGACATGTATTGTTGCGTGGCAGATGCGCGGAGTTCCGCCATGCGTCAAGAAATGTGAACTGCACAAGTAGTCAAAGATTGATGTATTGATCATCATCTATGTATTCATCATCACCTGCAAGAACGTCAACAAAGTGAGCAGCGTAGGCTCGTCCGTTGCCTTACGGACGCGTAGTGGGTACATTGCATATTCAAAAAAGGAATAATTGTGGCATAATGGGCAGTCCGCCGCTGTACTTACCGTATGCATTACACGAGACTTCTAAAGGGCAACTGTTACTCGCCCTGAGGTTCCATTCCTGGTGGCGCGATTTCAGTGTACGTCTTGGAGCAAAACGATGCTAGAGAATAAGAAGGGGTTGTGAACCACGACCCGATTACGCTATCAATTTGTACTCTCGGATGCGAAGCTCAAGCGTCGTGCAATAGTTTTAATGCATTGCATAATAGTGGAAATTTGGATGTACTTTGCCTGAGTTACAAGACTGGAGCATGTTTTAAATTGCCTGACTTCAAAAAATATCAAGGTTGTCAACCTCAAATAAGTACTTTTATCAGCTTTGCTTACATTACTTTAAGGCGCTGCAAAATGCTTTGTCGCAAAAAGAGTGTTTTATATGGGTAGTTTCGGTTACGGCAATGTTTTGAAAGCCTCATAATTTACGCGCTGGGAAAGGTGAGCTTTCAGTATTCCTATTGGCTACTTTAGTTTAATGGTTTTAGATATTTTCGAGAGCAAGAAGTTAAACGTAGAAACGGCATTCAACTGAGCTAGTCATTTCATAGCAACTGTTGGTTCGAGGATTGGAACTGAGGAAAAAAAATAGGCAGAAAGGGAGGACAGACAAAATGTCGCTGAACAAACAACTGCATTTTATTTCTGTCTCCCTCTCCTTCTCGATCTCAATGGCTCCGTGGATCTGGCTTTGAAGGTTCAGTCCGATGTTAACCCACAAACGGATTACTCATGCCCGCGGGACGACCTGGACGCTCCTCTGCAATTGAATAAAGCAAGAAAAGATCGTAATTGTAGAGGGCACTCAGATAGACATCGAGTTGTCACTCCTAAAGTTCACAAAGAAAAAAAAAGTGACGAAACGAAACACACAAGTTCCGGCTAAAAGTTAGTGTAGCAAACAAAATCTCAATAATTTCCACAACAATAATATTTCTGTTATGGACAAGCCCTGATTTTAGTTATAACAGGTCTAACATTTTGTTATTGCGTTCTCACTTGAGGTTTAGAAACATTTATCTGGTATTTTGGATATACACAGGGGTACCTAACAGCAGCCGAGAAAATTTACGCGAATTCAATAGTACTTTTTTGCTCCAGCCTGATAACTTTAGCAAGCGCTGCAAAATGAACTGGGGCTTTCTTGTACTCTGCAACGTCAAAAAAAAGTCTGAACCCTAACTTACAGGGCACATTTGCGTGTACAGACATGTACACAGAAACGCATATACATATTTACAAAAGTAAAGAAATATGATGAAGTTGACGTGTAATAAGTCGTGTACATAATCGCATCCCTACAACATTAGTAACAGGCAAAATCGTACAATACACCGACAAGTGCAATAGGAAAAGAAATATGTCTATTTACAAGTCTTGATGCTTGAGGTAAAATATTTTCGCATTATGCTTAAAGTTTCGTGCCACTTTAACTTGTAGTGGCAGTTCGTTCCAAATATTTATCCCACGAAATTCCAACACTCGTTCTCCATATAAGTTCTACCCTATAGGTAAATGGAAATTTCCTTTCGATGCGTGTCTAGTGTTTTGCCATGGTATGGTGAATACAGTGGAGGAGAGGGGAAAGCTGGTGCCTATAATGTGGTGAAGTATTCTTACAAGGTCTTGTAATGAAGTGAGTACCTGGGGAAACAGCAGCCGTGAGAAAATGTGAAGGTTATTGGTTATAAAGGGAGGCATTCATTTATCTTTGAAGTATTGTTATTATTTTATCCTAGCAAAGCACTTAGAATATGCGACCTTCATTGCTATTCCATCAAGGATGCGTTTGCAGCGGTATAAGTATGTAATTTCTCAACGCTATCGCCGTTTTTATTACATGCATATATCTTTGAGCCATATAAAAAATGCTCGCTCATCCCGCGTCTTTTGGCAGTTGCTAAAATGGGAAGCACTACGTCAGAAGTCGTCTGTGCCACATTTTCGACCATGACTATAACGTCACGAGGTGCATAGATGTATTCCAAGAGTCGAAGAGTTCTGCACGTAAGACGCCCGTACTGGCTTCGCCAACTGCGCCGTTTCAGGTAACGACACGTTAACAATCCATAGAGGCATACTTCCGCAGTCGTAATTTGCATCGGGGAAAAAATAACGGTCCGACGCGACGGAATCCGTCGTAACTAGCGTTCATTAAGTGACGGGGCGAGTTGGATCAACGATCGACTGCATTAGAGTTGACAGCAGCACCACTAGTAGTGGTGCACGCCTCTATGCTGTGTAGTACCGTTTCCATGACGTGGCCATATAAAAACGAACATACCCCGTTGGACTCTATGGTCGAGTCTCCATGTGGCTGTGCCATCCTTGCCACTTAGCCACGGACAGCCTTATTTACATGCTAGCCACGGCCTATAGAAGGGAGGAAGGCAGGGATAGAGAAATCTTGCCTTTACGCCTCGCCCTCCAGCTAGCGCTTTTTGCCAGCACCAAGCAGCTCGGTAGCCAGGAACCACCACAGTAGCGGTGGCATACCGGCCATGCCCATGGCACGTGGCTTTCGTTCCCACGCCGTCTATCAGTATGCCTCCAGGCGTAAAGACGGCGGAACGCCTCGCACGCGCTCTCAAATGCGTAAACCAGATGCATGCTCCTCGCTCAACGCTCGTGACGACCCCGTAAATCCATCTCCGCCGGAGCTCTCTGCGGCCTTGCGCTACATCACCGTGGCACATTGATGCCAATTTTGGAAATTTATCCCAAAATGCAGGAGCTTTCATTCGCTTTCA
Source organism: Rhipicephalus appendiculatus (assembly GCA_030522465.1). NCBI lineage: Eukaryota > Metazoa > Arthropoda > Arachnida > Ixodida > Ixodidae > Rhipicephalus > Rhipicephalus appendiculatus. The sequence goes on from JALIZH010012248.1 coordinate 186,143, forward strand.
GGAATATTGCGTTTCTTCATTGAATCTAGCACTTTTCGCAGGTTTTGAAAGTGTTGAATTACGATAGCGAATGAGAGGCCTTCCTGAATAATCCCGCGTACTACACTAAAAAGGCTATAAAAAGCGATATGTTTGGTTGTTTGCAATTTTTAAATTAAGAAAGCTTTGGTGTTCTTCTAGGCGGAGTGGAAGCGATCTATAATCAGAGATTATCGTATGATGGGTAATGGGGGGGGGGGGGGGGGCAGAAGGGGGGGATTAAAGGACTTTCGTTGCAATTGTTTAGCACGCAAGCGCCTCTTCTCAATCATCTAGAGCGAAAGTAGTGACAAATATGTTTGACCAATCGATCAGCTAATTGAAAGTACACAGTCTGGCTGTGTACTCTCTATCACCGGACCCTGAAGATCCCACTCATATCGTCAATGAGTGGGTAAAGCCAACTAGACAAATCCGCTTTCTCTCTCTGTAGAAACGTACAAAATGTATAACAAAGACCTTCAGTGGCTGCTAATATCCTGATTTTTACTTCTAATAAAAAGTAAAAAGATGTGAAGGTGGGCCGGCTTCCTTCTTTCTCTTCGGTTTTCTCTTTCTTTCTTGTTCTCTTTCCTAGTTTTTCCCGTGTTTGTTTTTCTTTATTTCTGTTTATTTTGATTTTTCTCCCAAGCTTTATCTCTCTTTCTGTTTCTTCCTTATTTCCTCTTTTTGTGAATTTTTATACGTGGTCTTTCCTGCGTTCCGCCAAGCGACGACAGGATACGACAACACAGTTCGTAATATGCTCCGCGCTTCCTATCATCATCACGGCGCTCGAAACACTAGAGAAAGATGACTTCTTGTTGGCGTGAACGCGTGCTCAATACGCTACAGTTGGCTATGCTCTAGATGGTTTTGTCTGCGTTATGCAGAGCGACGACGACATAATATGATCAGAGCATACGACAGCCAGGCCCCTTAAAGTGTTCCGCACCGAAAAGAAAGCCATGGAAATACAAAGAGCACCATGGCTTAAACTATTGATCTCGAGGTGACCGGTATCAAAGCCTCGTAACCACGATCCTAAGGAAGGCGTCTTGACAACTGAGTTATCCAGCGAGGCTGACAGAACATTGAGAAATTTGTAGATCGGGTTGGAAAACGTCTGATTAGACAGACTGTAACTTTATACCATTTGCATATTACTGTTTTGCTGCTTACTACAGATGCGCGCCAAATACAAAGAAAAACAAAAACATGTGACATGCTTGCTCGCTCGCTGGATAATTCCTGCAGCTGCCTAACGTTCCGAGAGCGAAAGACTATACCATTTGCCCCGTTGTGCTGTCTTGACAGGGCAGCGACGATATTGCTGGCTATGCAGCGAGCACGTTTTGCTAGCGCCAACACAAGCGATAATCGGTGCGTTTGCTTATAGCTGTCATGAACCGCCGTGAGGTAAGCATATCATTTGTACGCGGAACATGACATATATCTGGTGTTTTACGTCCCAAGTCCAGGATATGCTTATGAGGGACGCCGTATTGCAGGGCTCCGGAAATTTCGAACATCTGGCGTTCTTTAATATGCACTGAGATCACATAGTACGCGGGCCTCTACCATTTCGCCTCCACCGAAATGCGACCGCCGCGGCAGGAATCAAACCCGCACCTGTGGTTCAGCAGCCTAGCACCGTAACCACTGTTGCACCGAGGCGGACGTACGCGGAACGTTAGAATCACGGCGCACGTAGGCGCGCTAGCGGACAGGTGCCGGGGTATTTTTTTTTAATGCGAAGCATTTCTTAGCGAAGTTCGGCGACTTTGAGCGTATCTATCTATCTATCTATCTATCTATCTATCTATCTATCTATCTATCTATCTATCTATCTATCTATCTATCTATCTATCTATCTAGCCGCCTACGACTTTGGGCCCTCCTGGCCGTATCGTTAATGGGATTTATAACGAAATTGGTATCGAGTAACATGACTGTAATGCAAACATGAATAACTGGTCATATCATGAAAATCGTGTCTAACTTGTCATGAAAAGTATGATTTACACGTCATGACCGTAGTGCTCCTGCGGCCGTTTTAAATGCGAAGCATTTCTTAGCGAACTTTGGTGACATTGAGCGTATCTATCTATCTATCTATCTATCTATCTATCTATCTATCTATCTATCTATCTATCTATCTATCTATCTATCTATCTATCTATCTATCTATCTATCTATCTATCTATCTATCTATCTATCTATCTATCTAGCCGCCTACGACTTTGTGCTCTCCTGGCCGTATCGTTAATGGGATTTACACCAAATTTGGTATGGCATAACATGCCTGTATGACGAACATATAGGGCTGGTCATATGAAAATCACGATAACTTGTCACGAAAAGTATGATATACATGCCACGCTCATGGCGCGCTCGCGGCCGTTTCGTTAGCTTGATATACACCAAATTTTGGATTGAGTTACGTGACTATATGGCGAACATAAATGACGAGTGGTAATGTGGAAATCATGACTTGTCATTGGCGACATGACTTGCATGCGACGCTCATGGCGCGCTCGCGGCCGTTTGGTTAGCTTCATATACACCAAATTTGGTATTGAGTGACATGACTATATGGCGAACGTAAATTACAAGTGGTAATATGGAAATAATGACTTGTCATATGCGACATGACTTGCATACCACGCTCATGGAGCGCTCGCGGCCGTTTCGTTAGCTTGATATACACCAAATTTTGTATTGAGTGTCATGACTGTATGGCGAACATAAATGACAAGTGGTAATATGGAAATCATGACTTGTCATATGCGACATGACTTGCATGCCACGCTCATGGCGCGCTCGCGGCCGTTTCGTTAGCTTGATATACACCAAATTTGGTATTGAGTGACATGACTGTATGGCGAACATAAAGGACAAGTGGTAATATGGAAATAATGACTTGTCATATGCGACATGACTTGCATACCACGCTCATGGAGCGCTCGCGGCCGTTTCGTTAGCTTGATATACACCAAATTTTGTATTGAGTGTCATGACTGTATGGCGAACATAAATGACAAGTGGTAATATGGAAATCATGACTTGTCATATGCGACATGACTTGCATGCCACGCTCATGGCGCGCTCGCGGCCGTTTCGTTAGCTTGAAATACACCAAATTTAGTATTGAATGACATGACTGTATGAAGAACATGAAAGACATGTGGTAATATGAAAATAATGACTTGTCATGTGCGACATGACTTGCATGCCGCGCTCATGGCGCGCTCGCGGCCGTTTCGTTAGCTTGATATACACCAAATTTGGTATTGAGTGACATGACTGTATGGCGAACATAAAGGACAAGTGGTAATATGGAAATAATGACTTGTCATATGTGACATGACTTGCATGCCATGCTCATGGCGCGCTCGCGGCCGTTTCGTTAGCTTGATATACACCAAATTTGGTATTGTGTGACATGACTGTATGGGGAACATAAATGGCAAGTGGTAATATGGAAATCATGACTTGTCATGTGCGACATGACTTGCATTCCACGCTCATGGTGCGCTTGCGGCCGTTTCGTTGGCTTGATATACACCGAATTTGGTATTGAGTGACATGAACGTCTAACGAACATAAGTGAAAGGTGGTAACATGAAATTCTCGGCATGAATGTCATCTACAACGCCATTTACATGCCACGCTCTTGGTGCGCTTGCGTCCAGTTCGCTAGCTTGATATACACCAGAATCGGTATTGCGCGACGTGACTGTATGTCAAACATAAATGACAGGTTGTAACATGTAAAACATGACATGCAAATTATGTAAACATGATTTTCTCCTTCCTGGCTGCTTCGCATTACATCGATTGCCACAGTGCGTGGGATCTGTCGGCTTTTTTTTTCTTAACTTGATATAACCCAAACTTTGTACGATGTGACATGTCTGCATGACCAACATAAATGACAGGTGGTAATACGAAAATCATGACGCACATGTCATGTACATGATTTACATGCCACGCTCATGGCACGCTCGCGGCCGTTTCGCTAGCTTGATATACACCAAATTTGGTATTGCATGACGAGACTGTATGACGAACATAAATGACAAGTGGTAATATGGAAATTATTACATGTCATGAGTGACGTGACTGTATGACGAACATGAATGCCAAGTGGTAATATGGAAATCAGGACATGTCATGTGGAACATGACTTGCATACCACGCTCATGGCGCGCTCGCGGCCGTTTTGCTACCTTGATATACACCAAATTGGTATTGCATGACGTGACTGTATGACGAACATGAATGCCAAGTGGTAATATGGAAATCAGGACATGTCATTAGTGACATGATTTGCATCCCACGCTCATGGCCCGCTCACGGCCGTTTCGCTAGCTTGATATACACTAAAATTGGTATTGCGGGACGTGATTGTATAACGAACATAAGTGGCAGGTGGTAACATGAAAATCTTTCCATGTATGTCATATACAACGCCATTTACAAGCCACGCTCATGGTGCGCTTGCGTCCGGTTTGCTAGCTTGACACACACCAAGCTTGCTATTGCGCGACGTGACTGTATGACGAACAGAGATGACAGGTCCTAATATGTAAATCATGACATGCATATTGTGTACAGCATGATTTGCTCCTTGCTGGCTGCTTCGCATTACATCGATTGTCACAGTGCGTGGGATCTGCCGGACTTTTTTTTTTTGGTATTTCGCGGGGATCTGTAGTATTCTGAAAAACACAAACGCTTAATGGATAGGAAGTTGGAAACTGTCTAATCGGACGTCTTGCTACCCAATCTACAACGTTCTCATTGGAATTTTTTGCCCAGCTTCGTTGTTTCAATGGTTAGGTAATTAAACTGGCCTAATTATTCAATTATTCACGACAGAAAAAAATTGTCAGACTTACTCCACGCAACATTCAGCAAGGTGCATTTGGTCGCGTCGTTATTGAGTGTACCGGCATATTTTTGAACTCTGAGTAGAATTATCTGGGGCACCTTGTCTATAGCCGAACGCACAATTGATACCAACAGCGTTCATGTAAGTCTCCTGTAGTTTCCAGAAACTGAGATTATTAACCAGACAGATATGAGATTTCCTTTGTTGTCAGAACCACTGGCGCCATACCAATGCGCCTGTTTCCCTCCATCTTTTTCTCGATGGTTTGACGCCTTGCAGTAGCATTCACTGCAAATTAATAGGAGAATAGAAGAGGAAAAAAACTTAGAAGATCTTTCTACCCTATAGTTCACGAAGAGAGTGAAATGAGGAGAAATCTAGGGGGAAAACATACCAAGTGTATGCGATGACATAATCGTTGCTTTTATAATCACATCCTCCTTTATTAAAAAAATGGTTTCACGCAAATTGATTTGATGCAGAGCTTTCAACTGGTGATTAGAAATATTCCTGTCGTATTTACGAATACATGGGGCATATGCGAGCCATAGAAGTTGAAGGGAACGCAAAATTATTATTTGCGTTTATTTATTTTTTATTTACAGGTAATGGAGGCCCTACTCGTGACTTTGCAGGAGTGCATAAGATAATAGAAATGGACAATATATTAAAATCCATTCAACAGCTGCGCATAATTATAAAAGTAAAATAAATAACTAAATAAGTGGAAAGGCATATAAACATGCTTTACTTGTATATTGTTGTTAATATATGATAATACACAATGGTAGAAAGTTTTTTTCAGCAGATCATCCTAACTCGGTCCTTAGGATGACGGTAATAAAACTAATGAAATGGGTAAAGTCCCAAAACAAGAAAAATCATAAAGACAAAGATGTTAGGAGGAATAAGAAGCACCTTGTACTTATTCTGCATGTGCACGAAATGTCACGCGGTCTTAAGTAAATATGAAAGCGGTTTGGGGTGAACGTGCTGTTCTCTGTTAAGACGAGTAGCATATGCGCAGCGGTGCAAAGACTGTGTGACGGCAAGGGTATCAAAGGGCTCGGTGGGTGTGGCATTAGTCATGAAGATAAGTGTTTTGTTTCTTGTTCCACGAACGTTGTGTACGAGATACGGTTGTTGTTAACGCATCGGCCAAAGAGGCCCATGCGTTAGCACGAGTCTCACAGAGCCGAGAACAACATTAAAGAAAATTGAGCATGCTCACTTGGCTGCCCACTGTACGAAGTGCAATTGCTATCCGGTCCTCACATATACAAGTGTTATATACAAAATTCAAGATCGCACCGTCAGGGTAATCATCGAAGCATTTCACATCTAGGAGGGGGAAGGAGTCGTATCAGCCAGGCCCTACTTAAGCTCCTAGAAAAGGAGATTAGTTCTTCAGATGGCACGTAGGATGTGTCACACGATGCCTTGCTTAACTCACGCATGCTGTCACAAAACCGTGGCCTAGATACGTATATGTTGCATCAAGTGACGCTCTTCTGTGTTTATGTATATATGTGTGTGTTTAATAAAAATTTCAGTTGATAGTCAGCGCACGTGTTGTCACTTCCTTCTTTATTATTTTGTGTTGAAGCTTAAGATGATAATACAAGATAATATCTATCAAATGAAGGTTTATGTCGATATTAGCCCCGGTACATCAATAAAACAATACGTTGAACCGAGAAATCCCAAGAAGCAGACTTCACCGCCTCTTCGGGTAAGGCACTCCAATAAAACAAAGCGCGTCGAACGAGACAGAACTTGTGGACATTAGACAGTTTTAGTTTAGCGTACGCAAGAGCGTTGAGTACGTAGCGAAATTGCGGGTCTGCAGCGCACACGCGCAGTACGTAACCCTATGCTACGCTGTTGCGTGCGCACGGACGTACCTCCGGCTAGCGTGCGGGCGTTGCGGGCGCTTGCGGAGTTGTCTCGCGAGATCAAGATGTTGAACGTGAGCGGTTTAGAAGATGGCAGCCGCGAAAACGGGCGAGGTGAGTGCGTGCAAATGGTGCCAATTTGCGGCGGCATTTTTCCGTGCCGCTAGATATGGCCTTGCTTCTTGAAGTGCGCTTATTCCACGCAATACACACTAGTTGCAAGCGTGAAATCTTTCCCGACCTGACACATCTACTTGGTCAATTTTCGAGGCAGTTCCACGCACTGTAATAGCTTTATGGTAGTGTACCTACTCCATTTGTTTCCTGTACGTATTCCTAAGACGTTTCCGAACCACCATAATTTCCCTCGTTTTGTTAAACCCACCGCTCAAACTTGGGTCAATATATCTTCATGCCTGGGCTGTCTTCTTTTTCTGTAGTCAGAAATATTGTAACTGCACGTGACTTATGCACAACTTGTGACATGTAGTACTATTTATTTCTTCACGATTTTAGTGGATCACTGAATATTATTACGCGGTGTGGCCAACTGATTTGGTGATAGCACCTCGTAACGCTATACAAGCGTTACTCAATTGTTCATCCTCTTCCGCAGAAACCGATTGATTGAAATGAGATTACACGAAATCAAACTCAGAGCTTATGATCCTTTTTTTCATATTTCTATTTAACTTTAAAGGAAGATAAGTTCTACACAATCTTTAAGACTCATAGTAAGTAGTTCACATTGTCGATCCCAGTAAGCTAAGACATTTGGCACATGTCTGCGCGGAATGCGTGACAAAATCTTGTTACTCCGGTGCTTTGAAATTTAAGAAATATTTCTTTGACATGAATCTATAAGTTCTCACAATGCTTCAAGATAGAAACTACTGTAAGAATATGCAGGATATCTGAGCTCCTCCTAATATTTTAGCAAATGTGTATTCTGCTAAGTCCTTCAGACTCAGGGAACGTGATCCACTTTATGTAGTCAGAAAAACGCTTACCACAAATGCATTCGCAGGCAGTACCTTCCTTGTTGTAACTGCAGGTAGAGCGCTGACCTTTGGGGCAGGATGCACGCGAACCGCTGCATCCAGAGGCTAGAAACAAATATAGACATGCCGTTTAGGAAAATAATGTTGCATGACAAACACCAAAGCGGGTTACCGCGAGAAAATTGAGGCGATACACTTCAGTGTAGACAAATGTTCATTAATCATCCGCTACGTCAAAAGCAGTAATCAAAGTCACTACATGTGCGCGCAATTGTATGTTTGTTCAGCTAAATAAATGTCCTATTAGAGCAGCACACAAACTCACAAATAGAGGAAACGCCGTCAGCGAAAACGAGCCGGTTTCTTCTGTCTGGAAAATTAATTATTCTGGCAATACAGAGTAATTAGGATCATTCAAAGGACTAGATATTATTGAAGAAGTATTTTACACTTCTAAAATGATAAAGAAAATTGGAAACGCTGCGGAGATAATGGAAGTATCCTTTTAGAAAAAAAGAATTCCGTCAGTATAACATTTGCGCACGCTGTATTGTTCATACGGCGAAAGGAACAAACCATAAGTCGTTTTGATAGCTGTGTAAAAAAAGTCACAGTTTCACCGAAAGGGGGAAGCAATGAATGCGATTGCAACAAATTGTAATGTTATACGAAGTGAGGCTGGCAGCTAACTCTTTTGGATCCGATCTCACGCAACTCTAGAAAACGCTCGTTTAAGATTATACTGCCGCTCCAGGGACACTCTGCTCACCACATTCTCTTCGCGTTGAGAGCGCAGCACGTAGAAGGGTATACCGGCCCCCCCGCTGTCGGCCGCCGAGAAGGGGAGATAACGCGCGCGCCCGCGAGTACCGCGCTCGCAAAATCTAATGTCGCTCGAGGGACCCCCCCCCCCCCCCTCGCGTCTTTTCACGCTCACGAACGACGGGCGGGGCCGCTTTAACAGTTGGGGGGGGATCTTATGGCATGCGCCTCGAAGCGACGGAGACGGGCCGGCTCTGTGATCTCCGCTTCAGCCACGTTCATCGCTCCCGCTCTCCCGCTATTACCCGCTGGTGGAACGTACGATGCGCAGGGGGCTCTTATCAATTTCGACTTCATACGCGACATGACGGCGACGGTAACGGCGACCTCAAAAACCCGTCGAGACTGTCCATATAATTGCTATCGCAATAAAAGCAAACCAGGATGCCAGTGAGCGCGACATAGGCGCGCCCCATTGCGCTCAAACGCGCTCACTCGCTCCTCTTTACCGGCAACGCCGGCAGCACTCAGTCCCTGTGTGCAATAAAACGTACACAAAATTCACCGAACTCATTGAGAAGCTGCGCGCTTGCCTTCAGGGCAACTTTAATGAAAATGATCCTTGCATATTCCTGAATCATTCCAATACAAAACAAAGAACATTTAGCAAAGCGGTAAATAAACAAAAGCAACTCGCAATGAACGCCATCTTCGAACGTGCCCAGAGAACCTATACTACTTTAGGTAGTGGGAACTGTACCTTTCGCCATAGCTCGGCATATTCACTAATGAGTAGACTCACACTCATTTGAACGTTGTTAGTGTGAGTATGAGTGGGTGAGGAGGGGGTGTGAGCAGAGGTGAGTATGAACGTGAGCAAGTGCTCATGAGTGAATAGAAGTGAATATGAACGTGAGTGAGTACTAATGAGTCTGAATAAACGTGACTATGAACGTGAGTGAGTACATATGAGTCATGAGTGTGAGTAGACGTGAGTATGAACTTGACAGATTGCTCATGAGTGTGAGTAAGCGTGAGTGAGTACTCATGAGTGTGAGGAGGCATGAATATGAACGCAACTCAGGACCAATCAGTGTAAGTAGAAATGAGTACGAATGTCAGTGATATCTCATTTGTGTAAGTAGTAACGAGTATGAACGTGAGTGAGTGCCTAGAGTGTGATTGGGCGCCAGTATGAAAGTGAGTGAGTGCCAATGTGTGTGGGTACACGCGAGTATGAACATGAGTGAGTGCCTATGATTGTGAATTGCCGTGAGTATAGCGTGAGTGATTTCCGATGACTGTGAGTAGACGTGAGTATCAACGTGATTGAGTATCGAAGAGGGTGAGAGGACGTGACTATGAACGTGAGTACTCTAAGTTAAGTGAACGTGAGTTGAATGTGAGTGAGTATAGAGGAGGGGGGAGTGGAAGGGAGAATCAACGTGATTGAGCACCGATGGGTGTGAATTGGCTCGAGTATAACGTGAGTGATAACCCTTGACTTTGAGTAGACGTGAGTATGGCTGCGAGTGAGTACTCATAAGCGTGAGTAGAAGTGAATACGAATGTATTGACGAAGGTGAGTGGAAATGAAAATAAACGTGAGTGATTACCTGAGAACGTGACTGTAACAGTGAAATTGGCTTTGTACCAAAAAGGATGAGTGGAGTGAGTAAGAAAGTGAATGAGTACCCGATGAGTGAGTGGAGTGAGTAGGAGCGTGAGCGAGCGCCGATGAATGTGAGTCAATGTAATTGCGAATTTTAGTGAGTGCCCATCAGTGAATAGGCATGAGTATGAACTTGAGTAACTGCCGATGAATGTGGGTATGAATGTATGTATCGATGACTGCGAGTGGAAATGAGAATGAACGTCAGTGGGCCCTGATTTAGTGGGATTATAAAAGTGAGCGATTTTGATTTGAAACCACTCTTGATGCAACGCACCGTCACTATGTACACATATGGCACGAGTGTCTTGCTTTGAACAATTCATCAACCAAAACAAGCTTTAACAAAAAAAGATGGTGGGACCTCGTTTTGCTATGCGCGAATGAAACCATTGAAAGCGAATGAAAGGCTATGCGCGAATGAAAGCACTTCTGAAAGCACTTCTGAAAGCACGCACAGAGCCACGCACAGAGCCACGCGCAGCACGCACACAGCCGCGTACGCTCATTCTGTTCAGTTAAAACGCAATAGGTCACCGCTGATGCAGGCAAACCACGAATACAGCCACCAGGAACAACCCAAAGAGCGTGCTCGGTGGTCGCCTCGGCAATGTGCGCCGTCGATATTGTATTATCTAGAGCTCTCCACCTTCCAGACTAGGCGTGTCCAATTTAACCGAATACCGTGTATGTGCTAGAAGTGTCGTAATAAATCTAGCGCCGAGAACTACCGTCTGGAATAAAGAAAAGCGATTATATTTATTTAGTACACCATAGTGTTCTCCACGCAGATTGACTTTTTTTTTCAAGCTGCCGCGAATGCACGCACGCTGCGCCTTGAATATCGATGCAGATATTGTGAGGACTTCACGAAACCGCATTTCAAGGCGAGATATTGTGCCTTCAGCAGTGCACACACAATCTGCACTCAGCAAAAAAAAACAGAAACCCTTCATAATTTATTGCAACGCTCATATAACGAGAACCTTTACGAAGACGCCCATAACGCTCTCAACTCGTTGGCAGACAGTTTTAGTTGGGTGTCCGCAACAGCTTCGCGGACGCAGGCTGCCAGCCGTTAGCACTCACGGGCCACTGTCTGAGTCTGTTAACAGGGGCACGTTGCCCGTGTCCGCAGCTCCACGAATACGACCCCCCTCCAAGCGTCATTTCCACCATGCATCATCAGCTTGCGTAACTGAAGATTTGACATTTTTGTCTTGAACGACAGTGACAGCTTATAAAATGCAATGCTTTCGAAGAAGTAAATAGGCACATGGTTGTGATTCGGAAGACGAATAACGTTGCGTCTTTTGACATTTAGTTCCATCAATAATGTTTTCTACCTGGTGGCGAGCAACTATGTCGTATTTGTTTAAGTTCAGTGCGTCTGTAAAATGTAGTACTCGGTTACTTGAAGAATGTTTTGAATTGAAACTTGGCCCCAACAATGGCGTCCCTAAGTGAAAGTGCAATAGCGCGAATGGCGGCCCCCATTCTATCATAACGCAGAGGCTAGTAGATCCACTCCCGGTGTTTGAAGCCGGAAAGCCCTTCGGTTGATTTTTGCGCCATCTGCGGCGGTTTCTAGAACTTGAGGGTTTCCGGGCCCTGACGTGCACGCCAGGCTTGTCGCTCGGTCGATTTCCCTCGTTCTCGGCCAGATGACAGCACATGTTTTTGCAATACCTTGTACTAGGAAGGCTTTGGAAATGCAGCAGTTGCAGCGTCGCGCTTATGCTAAGAACGAGTGTACAATATATTATACGCCGTGTCTCACCAGGCTAGAATGAATTTTACTATTTGTGTCCTGCGCGTAAATTTACGAAATTATCTCGAACCTTCTCGAAGCCTCCCTACCATAGCGACGCGGTCGGCGCCTAGCGTTGCTAACTGTTAGCAACGTTAACATAAAGCATGAGAAGCACGCGGCAATACTCTCCTCTGAAAAAGCATCACCCGATCTTAAAGCAGAACATGGAAGTCCGAAATAAATCACCGCCCAAGCACTTCGTACAGATGGTCAAGCAGGGAAGCTGAAACATGCGGCCACAGGTGGTTGCAGAGGTCGTAGATGAAGTCAAAGTGCCGCTCGAGAAACTCCGGCCGAAAGCTGGCGTCGGCTCCGGCGTACGCGTTACCACCGTTATCGCGTTGACGCTGTTCTGCGTGCAACGCCCTTCCTCGGCTCGCCGTTGTCGTTTGCGTTCGGCTTGGACGGCTGCCGGATCCTCGGTGCGCAGTTGCTGCTTACGCTTCGCCACCCATGCCTGTTCTTGTACCCAGAATGCTGCATCGGGTAAGTGAACATGAATTTTCTCACGGATCATCTGTCGGCGCTGTTGTTGGAAACTTCCCCATGAGGAAGTTGTAACTTGAACCTTCCTGCGACGCCGAACCCTTCAAGCGCCCATGCGCCTGCCACGTTATGTTTTTTTACATGCTTCCTTTGCCTGTCGACCTGCTTGACGGCTTTCCTTGGCTAAGAGGCTAATGCCGAATTACCTCCTTTACAATCTAGGCCGAATTACCCCCCTTTATCATCATCTCTCTTTTCATTTTCTCCTACATTCCTTTTTATAAAACTCCCCATCCCTGTGTAGCGTTGTTCAGGTTACCACCACTGAGGTAATCTCAGTGAAGGCTGGTACCGAATTTCAATTACCTCCACTGAGGTAATTGCATTTCGGTACCAGCCTCGTTGGCGTTGTCAGTGACATAAAAATGCAGATACGAAAGTCTGTAGAGGCTCTGACGGAGTGGCCTGGCACACTCCTCCGTTATGATGCGGTGCTGCTGTGAGAGTGGGGTCTGTCGAATTCTTGACGTCGACGACAAGCAGTCGTAGTATTGCAGGAACAGAGTTTTGAGCTGCTGTTGTTTATGCGTGGGAAGGCTCGGATTGACGTCGAAAGCTGGTTGAAGACCTTGGTTTGTCTGAGTAGACTCGGCAGCCTCGGTGAGGGCGAAAGCACCGGTGGCTTCCTCAATATCATTGATGAAGGCGATCGTCGTGCTTGTACTCGTTACTGACATTTGTGAGTGGCATTGTTGCTTTCCCTCCCCGCAGCTCGGCTATTCCACTTGCGACAGAAATCTCACGGTTAACCATTTGGTGCCGGTCACTTTCAACGACGCCTTCCAGGTCTGATGATTCTAGGTGCCCACGGAAACGAAGACGCTGGAGTAAGGAAGAATGGTGATCATGTCTTCCAGCACATTTCAGGGGTGCTTTGCGGGCGCCGTGTGTGGCGGTTTTGCTTTTTCTGAGGATAGCGTTATCGACTTGGATCTCGATCGTTCATTGCACCATGAAAACTTTGGAAGTCCATACCAAGGATGACATCTGTCGAGCACCGCTGTAGGACTACGAAGCTGACGGGATCAATCGGGTTGTCAATAGAGATTCTCGCTGTGCAGATTCCTGCCAGTGTTACTTGGTGACCTCCAGCTGTCCTGATTTCGGGGCCTTCCCAAGCAGTGCTAACTTACTTTAACTTTGCGGCGAACGGCCCAGTGATGAAGGAAGAGTCGGCTCCGCTATGGACGAGAGCTGTCACACAGTGGCGTCGATAATGATGTCGAGGTGGCTAGTTCGTCGTCTCGCGTTGCGGTTATGTCGTGGCGTCAGATGACAGCTGCATCGGTTTGTTCCGCTGCTTCCACGTTGGGTCGTGAGGTCTTCTTCGGGCTGCGACGTTTTCACATCAGAGCCCTGTTCACTTTGTAGCCAGTTCTATATATTTCGTTGAGGCGTCATCGTCGTCGGCGCCGGAGGATCTTCGGTACTTCGTCGTAGAGGAACCGCACCTCCAGAGGTTGCTGCCCTTAGTTTTCAGGATATGAGCTCGCAGAACGGCCCCGAGTAGGGCCGGCATACTGGTGGCGCTGCGGTGACATGTAGCAGCCCAGCGACGGCCAGCGGCATGGTCGTCGGGGTGTCCACTGCCCTCCTGCGAGGTAGTCGGTTATGTCGTGTGGCCGTTCACCCAGCTGTGGACATGGCGCGTCGAAGGCGAATCCGCGTTGCCCCATCTCTCGGTACTGGCGTCGGAGGTAGGTGTGCCCGGCCTCACCGCAGTGATAGTAGAGCGGAGGGTGGTCAGGGGTGCGCCAGGCGTCGGTTTTCCTTGGAACGTAGCGCTGGCCGGCAGCTGGGTGTTATGGCGTCGGTGGCGGTGGTGGCGGTGTCTGGCGGCGCAAATGCGGTGGTGCGGCCGCTTGACGTAAGCGTGGAGGGGGAGCGTAGTGTCAGGCTGCAGCAGCGTAGCCCATGGCTTGTGGCTGAGGCTGTGGCGGTTCAGGGGTGCCCATCGACTGCTGGATTTTCTCTCGAGCCATGTCTGCGGTCGAGTCCACTTGAGGCTGTTGTGAGGGTAACAGCTTGCGCAGTTGCTTCCGCACGATCATTCAGGTCGTTTCTCGCACGTCGTCGGAGCATCGCTGTTGCTTCCAACATAAATTCTCGGACGGTCTTCAGTGGGTTCCGCATCTTCCCAGCGAATAGTTCTTGCTTGACGCCTCGCATGAGCAAAGGGACTTTTTTTTCTTCTCGGGCATGTCGGGGTAAGCGTGGCGAAACAGTCACGTCATTTCGTCCGCGAAGTTGTTCATATTTTTGTTCGGGAGTTGTCGAAAAAATTGACAAGCGGTGAAGCCCATCGGCTTTTACGCACGTATCATCGAAGATTCCAGCGTTATCGCTAGCGGCCGCGTAAGTTCCAGAACTTACTCCGATGTTCGCCTTCAGGACGTAATCTGATCGGAAGGTTCTAACATTATCTAGATAGTTCCCAGTAATTCGAGAGCGCTTTGCGCAAGGCAGCAGTTACATTCCAAAGGGACGGTAAGACGAAAACAGAAAGAAATGAGTGAGCGTGACAATATCCTACGTAGCATTCGTTAGCGTAGTCTTGCTGGTTCGCGAAACGCTGGAATATATCTCACAAATTTAATGTTTATTATACTGCTCATGAAAGCGGTGTCCACATGGAAATAAGAAATGACGTTAACCCGACATGACGCTAATATCACAGGAGTGCACATGCATTGACTACTGCTTTCTTTTCAAATTAAATAGGCAGCACCGCAACCACAACTGACGTTGCAGCGACATTAAACCTGCACACAGCCATTTGTCGCAGTAGCTTAAAGACCTGGCGTAGCTCTGTGGTGGTAGAATACCCGAATGTCATGCAGAATGCTTGTGTTGGATTTCTCCTGGAATCCTTATTTATATTCTTTGCATTCGTCGAAACGACGCTGCCGCAGTCGGTTTTCTTAAGGTTCTCGCATTTAAATTACCCCACCATTCACGAGTAGATATTAAC
This sequence comes from Rhipicephalus appendiculatus, assembly GCA_030522465.1. Lineage (NCBI taxonomy): Eukaryota > Metazoa > Arthropoda > Arachnida > Ixodida > Ixodidae > Rhipicephalus > Rhipicephalus appendiculatus. The sequence goes on from JALIZH010012248.1 coordinate 201,718, forward strand.
TGCCAATCGCCTGTGGCTCATACCCGCATACAACGCAGCGTGGTGTACGGGTATTTGGCACACGTTTCCGGAGCAAAGGGTTTGCCGACGTACTCGAGATGATTGTCACGTTGCTCATTTCATCGCCGGACAGTCATATTCGACAAACCCATTTTCCTTCCTTGTCATTTTTGGCCTACACCGTCTGCAGGAGGCGATCACTAGAGTACCCTGACATAGGTGCCTGGATAGTGCGGGAGGGGGGGGTCTCGTCGTCTGGCCACAGGACGGAATGCAAAAGCTGCAACCAAACTCAGAAAACATTTATTAGTAACAAGAAACGTTAAATTGTTGCGCTCAAAAGACAAACATAGTCCTCCCGGCCACTACACTTGCCCTTCACTCATCATCCTTCACTCCGCCGGCCGTCCAACGCACGCGCGTACACACGCCGTCATTCCGTCGTCCACTCTCCGCGCATCGTGTCGGTTGGCGATTTAGTAGGAAACCTGCGGGACGCGCGCACCTTTACTGCGCATCACGTGTTGTTATCGGGTGTCGATGCGCGCGACTCCCACAGCATATAGATAGATGGATAGATAGATAGAAATGGTCAAAAAGCCTCAACTTTGTCATGTAATGCTTCGAACTCATTACTGCTGCTTCATATGATCGTATTGTTCACACGTGTTAATTGCTGAAGTTAACATTCGTGAATTTTTGAAGTTAACATGTAAAATACAAGCAATTTATGTCCTTTTTTTCTCTTATAGTTTGAACGAAGTACTTCCGAAGAGCACAATAAGGTTTCACTGATTGCGTTTCTCTTACAGTGATGAATCGCTTACAGTTGACGAGAGGTACTATACGTGAAGGA